>CM031591.1:4186519-4431246 GCA_018467065.1 Ephestia elutella | reverse complement strand
TTGTGCCCCTGGGTTAACTCCTGTGGAAATTTCGCCAATAATATTATTTTTACAAACTCATATTAAATAGACTTCAATGATTAACTTTAAAAATGTGTTTTTATCAAAAAAGGCAATAATAGTTGTAATTCCCCCTCCGAGGGGCAATTCTGACTATTAATTATAATTTCTCTTCTAGACCTCTTAGCTTAATGTGAGCCAGTTGCAGAGTTTTCTTATAGGGATGGTAATCTAAATTGAATCATGTTATTTATGTAGCTAAGTTCGTTTCTGAATAAAAACGCTTTAAGATTTCGGCGGGGTAATTTAGATTCCTCTCCATAGTAAATAGAGATGGGAACATTAGAAAAAATATATTGATAGATACACCAATAAATAATTTTGGTCTGCTATAATCGAGGTAATAGGTTTATCGACTAACTAACTTAAACAAAAAACTACATTTGTAGAAAGGAAAATGTATTTAATAAATGGTAAAGGGAAATGTAACAAGAGCACTCCTTGTCCTTAATCTAACGTAACGTCTTAATCACTAAACGTTAAGCAATTTTAATTTAGATAAAATATTCATCTGCCCTTTAAAAAATTATTGGTAAAGATTTGAATCGTGTTGCGATCCTGAGAATGGTACGATTATAATAATATAGCTACAACTTAAGTATTTTGTAAAGTATTTACATCGACAAAACATCGACACAAGCACATCACTAGTGTTTGTTCATTTTGCCATATAAAATCTGGTGGGGAAATATCAACTGCAAAAAGTTGGCAAAAAGTTAAAATTAGCCGCAATTATAATCCAGGAGGGGTTATTCAAACTCTCGCCAAAATGCTGTTAAAACGCGAGTTACAACTGAAAAAAATAGGTAAAGACATGTAACGGGCTTTAAATACAAGTCCTATCTTTGAAAATCTTAGAAAAACACACGTGTAAACAAAAAAAAGTGAAGAAAACAAAATAGCCGTGTCGATAAACAGTATTGAACCTAGCAATGCCATCTTTGTAGAAATTATGAAACTGCTTTTGCGCTATCAGATCATAGATGGCACTTATTCAAATACAGTAAAATGCAGAAGCTATTAGGAATAGTTGAAATTTCCCGAAGTCGAGATTGCCCCGCTGCACCTTATTACAGATAGTTTTCTAGCCATGTACCCACAGCCATCTTTAGCGATACCATCCTTGCTCACCTACGAGCCACTCTTTAACTTCTGACTATTACTTGTAACAATAAACTACTCAATTTAGCGGTGGTTACAGCACAGAATTAATATAAGTACTACGTACGGAAAGGAAACTCCCTGCCTCTACCGCAATATACCCCCGACCCGCATCACCGCTCTTCTCCCCCGTTCTTGAGTGTATTGGGACGCTATGACTATAAAAACGCACACATTGACGTATTACTGACGTGTTCACGGATATACAGTTTCATTTGTAGTTGTAGTAGGTAGGTATATTTGACGCCCCATTTCTATGAAACACTTCACCCATGCTTCAGCGCCACTAAACATACACGTAACTCAGAAACCTTGTATTGTGTATTTTATTAGTAGATAAAGATAAATACAAAACCATAAACTTAGGTAAGTACTTGTGTAGTACCTAAGTTTTCGGTTTTTGTATTTTAGTTTAGTTATTGTACACACATAAATGATGAGCGCCAACCGCCAACTTACTCACTATGGACAAAACCACACGAAACCATTTTATTCCACAAGTGGCTTTAATCACAGAATACATAATAGCAACATGTACTTACAAGCTTTAATCCTTAATTCACGGATTACACCTAAATTACTCCAAAACTTAATAATTTTCTTTAAATATTTAATTAACAGGATTACACTTAAATTCATTGAGATGATATTATTATTTTATGGAGACGACAATACAAAGGTCAAAAAAGGGACGCAGCAGCTTTTTTACGCTGACAAAATAAGTTAAGAATACTGATTGAGATTTTATTATTATAAATAACGAAGCACCACTTATAGATACATGCTAGTTCAGATCGTTAAGTTGGAGTGCAAAAAGCTCAGATATCTATCAAAAGGCATAGAAGTAGAAAAGAAGAAAAATCGTTTCACTGCTTTCACAAACTTGAC
The DNA here is from genome assembly GCA_018467065.1 of Ephestia elutella. Taxonomy (NCBI): domain Eukaryota; kingdom Metazoa; phylum Arthropoda; class Insecta; order Lepidoptera; family Pyralidae; genus Ephestia; species Ephestia elutella. The sequence goes on along the minus strand of CM031591.1, from coordinate 4,429,137 downwards.
ACAATCGCACCACAATAATGGAATAAAGTTCATTAAGAACCGACGACGCAAAAAAAAATATTGATTAAAAAATGTTAATAATATATGCCTATGAAAAATGTTAAAGAACAAAGTTCTTAAATTTATTGATTGATTGATGAAAAATGTTAGTAAAAATGATCTATTCCATTTAACTCTAAATGTTGTGTGTGTTATTGATTCCATTTATCTGTAAATGCTCATTTTGGTCCAATAGTAAACTTCTTCATTGACATCTTTTGTGAATTAACTCTATGTAGGGTTTGTAGCCACTGTATTTTAATTTTAATATTACTGTCGGGATTACTGTGATTAAGGGATTTAATCTCTGTCGGGATTTCGTGTAAAACAATTACAACTGTGATATCCGCTGATGGCACATTGCCATCTTTAGGTTTTATTAGTGTTAAACTGTCTTAATTTCGGGCTTCAAAATTAATTACCTTATTTGTTCAATTTTTACACGACTGACCAAAAAGGAGCGCTATGTTTTCAGGGTTCATGTATGTAAGTATGTATGTAAGTTTCTTTATTCCACCATAGTCCTGAACGGCTACACAGATTTTGATGTGAGAGGTATTTTTAGATTCCTTGCATTCCTCCGAGTGGAAGTGTGTGGAGTGCTGGCTATGTGAGTTGTCAGTCGTGTTTTTTATTTTTTATAAATTAGCTTATTTTTTTTGTTTATTACAAAATATATATATATTGCTATAAAAAAACTACTTAATTGGTACCTACACAAACTTAGAGAAGTAATATATATAACTCAAAGGTGACTGACGTGCGTTGCTGGTGACGAGGTGCGTTGATAGATCACTTGTCAATCAGCGACTGACTGACTGACATAGTGATCTATCAATGCACAGCCCAAACCACTGGACGGATCGGGCGGAAATTTGGCATGCAGGTAGATGTTATGACGTAGGCATCCGCTAAGAAAGGATTAACGCGAGCGAAGCCGCGGGCAAAAGCTAGTGTACCTATAAACTACTACAAACAAAGATATCCATACTCATAGGCGATGGGCTAGCAACCTGTCACTATACCTGAATCTCCATTCCATCAGAGAGCCCACTATTCAGCTAAGCGTGGCCTTCGAGTCTCACGACTCTTGGCTCTGTCTACCCCGGGATAAAGACATGATTCTATGTATATGTATGTTAATATATCCATAAATACACCCAACCAAGTGACAAGTTCTCAAATTATCCTAAAATTAAAATAAAACGAAAATGCATATCCAATCCTTTATTTCCACCAAACTAAAACCTTCTTAAAACTATGTATGTACAATTACAAATAATCACATAGTAAAACAGGTATATTTAGTCTTTGTATGAAATACCATAACATATGGCAGAGAAATATGGAAACTACAAAACACACGGAATAAATGATAAGTACTGTCGGTATATTAAAATGGCATTCAGGACTTTATGAGTAAGAACTTAAAATCGAAAATTGGTAAATATTTCAATGGTTATTTATTTAGTTTACTTTATTCATTAAACTACATTTCTGAGTAACGGAAAAAAACTTAAATTTTCGTCTCTTTCGGTTGTGGAAATAAATAGTATTGCCGTTGCATTTAAACAGTCTAGAGCAAGCGAGATAGCGAATATTTGGTAATTTTTTGGATAATAATTTTTCCGACTGCCTCAGAAACGAAGTATAACACGGAAAATAGTTCTTTGTTAATACAATTCTTATTGACCGATAGCACTTACTAAATCATTTAAAGGCGACAACAGAAAATACAAAATAAAACGTAAAATAAAGTAATCTTAAAGTTAACATAATTAAACCGTATATAAATATTGCTTCGCTTACCAAATGCTACAATTAGACTATTATATATCTAAATACACTCTAAATTTTTAAACCTATTTTTTCTAAACTCATAACGCCGGATATATTTAGCTTACTTTGAAAAAAATTATAATAAATTTTGGTAGTTTTTGCATGATGACAAAGAATCGCCCAAAATTTTGTATTTAAAGAGATATAAAGCATTCCACCAGATTTTTTCATAATGAGGTATTCTAGATTCGTTGTTATTATTATTAGGGTGTAACCATAACCGTAGAAAAAAAAACATCCTTTAATAGACATACAAACTTATTGTCAAATGAAGCCCAAAAACGTTCATAATAGTGAGCTCCAAATTCAATTTTTATTACAGATTGTTCACAAATTCTATGGAACCAAAACACACCAAAAATGACAAACTTGACCAAAATTAGCCTCACAGAAGATATTACCTGTCCTTCACCAACATAGGCAAAAACCATATCTGACATCCCGCTTCCTCAGCTGTCTGTGTCTCTTAGGATTTTTTTTTTCTAACTCTATGGATGTAACTTCCTATAACATACAAGATGATTATAAAACTCTTAGCTATAGTTATTTAGGAATTTTTCTTTAGAAATAAATATGAATAAGCGTCTTTATTTCTTACTATTCTGTGTTCTATCGCTAACCTTGATTTATTAATTCGTCCGTATATATTTATTGTTTTCATATAGCTAGGATGTTCATAATCATATTATACTTTATACCCTTAGAACAAAATCGATTGAATGGATGCTAATAAAATCAAACAAAAACTCTTTATTATTAAAAATGTAACTATGATAAACAGGTAAATTAATTTGGAATTTGGATTTTTTTAAAGTTATATAAGCGTGGCCTTCGAGTCTCACGACTCTTGGCTCTGTCTACCCCGTAAGGGATAAAGACGTGATTCTATGTATGTATGTATGTATATTCCTATATTTGTACTGTATCAGTTCCTTAATTATATTAACTTTTTAAGAATACAATTATATAAATTAACCTTAGCTATAAAAAAACTACTTAATTGGTACACAAACTTAGTAAAGTAATATGTATAAGAAAAAAACTTTTCCGGCGTAAACCGTAAAAGTCAATTAAGGGTAGATCACTGAGAACATGCAAGCATGATTTTTATATATTATTTTTAAAATATGGTTTTTGAACAGATTACATATAAGCAAAATGAATACCTTTTCAGCTAGACAGCACGCAAGCATGATTTTAATATATTATTATTTAAATATGGTTTTTAAACAGATTACATATAAGCAAAATGAATACTTTTTTAGCTAGAAATCATCATTCACTAATCATAATCTTCTTCAGATAAAATAGACCATACAGAAAAAATACTCTAAACAAAACATCTACAAAACTTAAAAATAACTTATCAATAAAAATGTAAATCTTAAAGACATGATATGGCAGATTGAAAAATACAGGCGAATTTTGTTTTTTTTTATTAAATATGGGTTCCCAGCAAACATTTTTGGTCGAAATTACTATAAAATTACCTATCCTTGGTATAAATAGGTAATTTTATGATCATTTCGACCAAAAATGTTTGCTGGGCTTGCTCTTGACCACAATCTTGTCCGAGGACAGAGATGAGGTCTACGGTGTAGCGAGCTTACCCAGAAGCAGCCTATACACTCTGTCAAGTTGTATGTGCTCGGGAACACAGACGCAGGCAGTTAAATAATTCAAAATCATTTTCAAAAATTCTTCTGGTGAAAGTACTTATGTATATGAGCAACTTTTTGTATGGGACCCAATCTGAATTCTCAAAAAAAAATCAGCTGTTCCATACTAATACCTACTCACCCAAAATACATAATCCTAACTAATATTATAAATGCGAAAGTGAGTTTGTTTGTTTGTTACCTCTTCACGCTTTATCTACTGAACCAATCTTCCTGAAATTTCGCATACACATAGCTGGAAGTACGGAGAAGGACATAGGGTACCTTTCATCCCGGGAAAAAGCACTGTTCCCGTGGGAAATTCACGCGGGCGAAGCCGCGGACGAAAGCTAGTTATACATAATTACAAATCTATATACATATACTCAAAGGTGACTGATTGACTGACTGACATAGTGATCTATCAACGCACAGCCCAAACCACTGGACGGATCGGGCTCAAATTTGGCATGCAGGTAGATGTTATGACGTAGGCGTCCGCTAAGACAGGATTAACGCGAGCGAAGCCGCGGGCGCCAGCTAGTTATATATAACTAAGTAATCTTTTAATGTTTGACCGGCATGGTAGTAGAATAAATGGCTATTTTATTTTACGCGCCTAAAATGTATGGAACAGCTGATTTTTTTGAGACATCCGTCGTTGGTCCCATACTAAAAAGTTTATTTATTTTATTTTCAACTCTTACAGACTATCATCACTCTCCTGATACAATAGTTGCGACATCTTCCGTTTCTACTAAATTTAACAAATAATTACTTTGACTTTATGTTGCATGTATTCATAAGTACTTTCATCATGATAAAAAATAAAAAAAATATTTTTTTTATTTTATCATGATGATTTTGTGATTGGGCTCATAGAAAAAGATAATTGGATAGCTTCTTAATGCAGATACATGCTTGTAGTTAGTTATTTTATTTTTATAATACTTGGCATGCAAAGAATTAAAAAAATAATTATTTTTTACAGGTGAATTTTATTTTTTTTATTTTATGCACTATGGATTTTTATTATTTTCAGCCAGTAACAAATCGACCATAAACTCCCATATATATCAATGTTTACCTAATTTATAACTAAAAACTAAACTTAATCTAAATCACACGTTTATTTACATACTCCGTAGGTGTACATAATTAAATAATAGCCATAAAACCGTTAAGCTCAGCTTAAATCATAAAAAAAAACTCAAATCCTGGAGAATTTTGGAAATAATATCCAAAAAGTATAAACGTATAGCAAAGAATTTGCAAATATTTCTATAGGTTGACTTTTTAACACCAGAATCAATGGTCTGAAGACACTGAGAAGTTAACAATTTAAATTGAACCCTATTACCTACATCATAAGCTTCGCAGTCGCGCGCTGCTTTTAGTTTCTCTTTTTATGGCATGAGATTTTCAGTCATATTATAAAGGAATTAGGATTCAATTTAAACTGTTAACTTCTCAGTATCTTCGCTGCGCCTCTCCCGATATGGGTTAAAACGGTCACTTTGATGAATCCATTTGTTATTTCCTAAATATTGAAACGAACCTTATGATCGGTTGAATAAGGTTCATTTTTAAATGAGAAACGGATTATATTCCGATTCTTCAAAGTCGCCGTTTTAACCCTCCAGGCCAATTACAGCCAACATTTTTGGTCGAAATTATCTTAAAATTACTTATTTATACCAAAAATAGGTAATTTTATGGTGATTTCGACCAAAAATGTTTGCCTGTTTGTTTAATTACCTATTCTTGTTATAAATAGGTAATTTTATGTTAATTTCGACCAAATATGTTTTTTTCGCAGCAAACATTTTTAGTCGAAATTACCATAAAATTACCTATTCTCGGTATGAATAGATAATTTTATGACAATTTCGACCGAAAATGTTTTTTGCAGCAAACATTTTTGGTGGTGATGGGATGATTACTTTGCCAATGTATTGTTTAAATGTAACTTAGAAATTAAGTGAGCGTGGTTTTAAAGCAGATTTCCTCAAATACTGATGAGCAAGCACCGTCAAATCCAACTGGTCTTGGGTTTTGCCGCAAGCGAATGTCTCCCATTTGGGTTCGTCCTGAAATTAATGTTTGATGTAAAACATCGAAATAATTTATTCACTGAAGTTGAGTACAATACAGGTATCTATTGACACGGCTTGGGAAAATCGACTCGAATGCCGTGACGGATAATGGCATGAAGTCGTGCCATAATGCTCATTTATTTTACATCTGCCGAGCATCTCATGGCGGCTAACCTCACATAGCTTATGACACTCGGAGGAATGCAAGGAATCTAAAGATATTTCTCACATCAAAATCTGTTAAGCCGTTCAGCAGGGCTAACATGCGCGCCACGACATAATTTTGTCGTGGCATTTTGTCGATATAAGACGACATATCTCTATATGTCTACAGTCGCTAACATGGCAGCACAGTCAAATCATGTCCTTCTGTCAAATGAAGACTTCGTGACAATTTGTCTACGAACCCTAACATGCGCGCCAAATTGAATCGATTTTTGAAATGTTTTGATGCATGATACATGATAAGTTTGTCGTCAAATATTTTTTCGACGACAAGCGATGAGAAAAAATTGTACTCGAATCTTGCGGGATATCTGGATACCTACTAATTAAAGTTGTTGATTGTGATTTTTTTTTACCCAAAATGGCCGATATTTTTTTATGTAAATACATCTATAGGCGCGGCTAGACAGTAAAATCGACTCGAATGCCGCGACAGAAAATAGCGTGACCGTCGTGCCAGGATGCTAAGATGTTATACATCTGCCTGGCTTCCCGTGAAGGCCAATTTTTCGGGATGCGGTTTACAAAAATAATATTTTTGGATCCAAGATGGCGGACAATTTTTTTTAAATTTTATAATATGGGTATCGTTTTATAGGTTTTTGGGGACGCTGATGACGAAAATAACATTTATTTTGAGATCCAGGATGGCGCACAATTTTTAAAAAAATATAACATATGGGTATCGTTTTATAGGTTTTTGGGGACGCTGATGACGAAAATAACATTTATTTTGAGATCCAAGATGGCGGACAATATTTTTTTAATTTAACATATGGGTATCGTTTCATACGTTTTTGGGGACGCTGATGACGAAAATAACATTTATTATGAGATCCAAGATGGCGGACAATTTTTTTTTTAAATTTAACATATGGGTATCGATCGATTCATACGTTTTTGGGGACGCTGATGACGAAAATAACATTTATTTTGAGATCCAAGATAACAGTCAATTTTTTCTTTAAATTTAACATATGGGTATCGTTTTATAGGTTTTTGGGGACGCTAATGACGAAAATAATATTTATTTTGAGATCCAAGATGGCGGACAATTTTTTTCTAGCACTTTTGTTTCTGATATACAGTTACTCGAGTATAAAACGATACACATACCTATTGTAAAATTTAAAAAATATTGTCTGGCATCTTGGATCTCAAAATAAATGTTATTTTCGTCATCAGCGTCCCCAAAAACCCATAAAACGATACCCATATGTTAAATTTAAAGAAAAAAATTATCCGCCATCTTGGATTTCTAAATAAATGTTATTTTCGTCATTAGCGTCCCCAAAAACCTATAAAACGATACCCATATGTAAAATTTAAAGAAAAAATTATCCACCATCTTGGATTTCTAAATAAATGTTATTTTCGCCATTAGCGTCCCCAAAAACCTATAAAACAATAACCATATGTTAAATTTAAAGAAAAAATTGTCCGCTATCTTGGATTTCTAAATAAATGTTTTTAACGATACCTACCTATATTATAAAAAAAAATGTCGGCCATCTTGGATCCAAAAATAAAAAGTAAAAAAGTAGGTACCTAGTCGGTTCCGAGTCGGGTGGAAAATGATACGGAAGATATGAGTATGTCATCTAAATAGCTTTGTTGGATTGGAGGGATCGGCGTCGACCCCCCAATTTTTTTTAAAACATTACAACCCTTAAATTAGTACCGCACTGCCATACTAAATCGAAAATGAAATTAGTATGGCCGTGCGGTACGCCCCCCTCCGTCCCTCGCCCCTCACACCCCACGATTGCCCCGTGTAGATGCATTCGATGACCGACTGTATGAACCATATAGGTAGGCTGTGCTATTTTACAAAAAACTTGACGTACCGAGAAGAGAAAGCCAAGTCACATCGAGATAGCTCTCTTTCGTGGCGCGCATGTTACAGTAAACGACAAAATTGTCCAATTCGACAAATTATGTCATGTCGTCTTAGAGATATGTCGTGACGCGCATGTTAGCCCTGCAGGACTTATGGTGGAATAAAGAAACTTACATACTACAATTATACATCTTCTCTCTCAGCCGAAAGACGTCCACTGCTGGACAAAGGCCTCCCCAAGGATTTCCACAACGACCGGTCCACTACAATTATACATAAAGTCCATTTATTCATAACTGTCCTATTATGTAAACCATCTTACCATGTCTTTTTATGATCTTACAACAATATAAATTAAAATAGACTTTTTAGGAAATTACTTTCGTGGTTAATAAATGTTTTACTTTGAACTAATATTTAATTTATTTTCAACAAAATTCAACAAAAAGTACTGTGAAGATTGTTTACATAATAGGACAATTATGAATGAATGGACTTTACATGAACCCTAAAAACATAACACTCCTTTATTGGTCAGTCGTGTAAAAGTAAAGTCTTCTCAATATATTTTAAATAGTCTTTTTTTTGTTAATTTCAATTGTATATTGTTTTTCTTATGAAATAGAATAAATGAATCATACTATCATAGGTACTAATATTATAAAGAGCAAATGTTTTTGTTTGTAGGGGGTAATCTTAAGAACCACTGAACCGATTTCAAAAATTCTTTCACCAATAGAAAGCTACATTATGCCTGAGTGACATAGGCTACAATTTATGTATGTACCTCCCGAGCGAAGCCGGGACGGAACGCTAGTGGTGAAATAAAGAAACTTACATACATACACGAACTCTGAAAACATAACACTCCTTATTTGGTCAGTCGTGTAGAAACGATAACTCTTACTGTATTGCAATAGTTCAAAGTCAAATTTATTTTAGTTAGAATCAGTTTTGGCATTTATTTCTATGCCTATGGTCAGAAATCAGAAGAAAAAAACCAAAGATAGGTCGAAGCCTGTGAACTGCGGAACGAACATATTATGTCTGCCGCCATTTTTTTTGCAGGTTGCGAACAAAACAGAATCTATTTGCTCGCGCCGCTGTCAGGTTACACTTTTTTTAAATTTTTCTATATAAAACAAAGACCAAAATGAACTAAAGAAACACAGCTGTCAATGTCACTAATCAGATCCACTCACTGTCATACGATTTTAATGTCAATTGAATGATTAGGGGAGGCTTTTGTCACCATGGAAGTAATAAGTACCTTTGTACAAAGTACTTACTACTTCCATGTTTGTCACAAAATAGCTAGAAAAAAAACGTTCAGAAATAAGAATACAAACCATAAACAAACTGACGAACGAAGCGGAGACCTCTTTTTCTTCGAGAATGGGTTCCTCGAACCTGATGGAGCGCACGGCCGAGCGCTTGGGCAGCGGGGAGGGCGGCCGGGGGACCTGATTTGTTTGTATATGGATCATATCATGATATACTTAGCAGATTTTACAACAAGTGCACAAAACGAACCATTTTATCCGAGACTTTTAGCAGCCTGAGACGAAGGCGAGGGCTGATAGTAATATCGAGGATAAAAATCGTTTTGTGGACGAGTTATAAACTCTGCTTTTCACTTCGATTGCGAGGAAATAAAACAGTAAACGCACACACACGAAAAAAACAAGAACTGTTTCCCGCCGCTTTTTTTTTAATCTTACGACATTGATAGACTTAGGTCTCAGACCTATACAGCCTACTATTAAATTACTTTTGTAATAATAAATTTCTTAAATTAATTTAATAAACTACCGTGCTTGAATTTAAATTTAAATCCATACTAATATTATAAATGCGAAAGTTTGGATGTGAGTTTGTGAGTTTGTGAGGATGTTTGTTACTCAATCACGCAAAATCTACTGGACGGATTTCGATGAAATTTGGTACAGAGGTAGATAATGACCTGGAATAGCACATAGGCTACTTTTTATCCCGGGAAAAAGCACTGTTCCCGTGGGAAATTCACGCGGGCGAAGCCGCGGGCAAAAGCTAGTATCTAATAATCTTTTATGTCTTAAAAAATACAAAGCAAATAAATAAAACAACAAATTTTATCTATGAACTTCTTGTGTTTGGCTGTATGGCTCATTTTCTTTGCCTTAATGTAGATACATTTATGAGTACCTAGATACGTTAATGCCCTTGTGCACAAAATTCGATATTGTGCAGCCTATATCCTGCACAAATAAGCACTTTCAGAGCATGAGAAGTGAAAAATACGTTTGATAAATACGTTCGTTAAACGAAATTGCTTTTATTCAAAAACTAGCTTTTGCCCGCGTGAATTTCCCATGGGAACAGTGCTTTTTCCCGGGATGATTCCTACGCCCTTTTCATAACTTCTAACTAGGTATGTGTATGCCAAATTTCAGGTAGATTGGTTCAGTAGATGAAGCGTGAAGAGGTAACAAACAAACTCACATTTATAATATTAGTTAGGGATAAAAAAATACAACTCTCTTGTTTAATATCATCTTGGATAGGTATGTATTTTGTATGTGGCCTGTGGTGTGGCCCTAGAATAGCACCAACCCATCTCTTCCCGTGGGTGTCGTAAGAGGCGACTAAGGGATTTAAAACACCGGAGGATGGGCAGCAGCATCTTTCCGCGTACTATGCCATCACACTGCGATCGCCAACCCGCCTGCCAAGCGTGGCGATTACGGTAAAACCCCCATGGATAAAATCCTTGGGGAGGCCTTTGTCCAGCAGTGGACGTCTTTAGGCTGAGAGAAGAAGGTATGTATTTTAGGAAAATGTACGTTGGTTATTATTTATTTTTAGAATTAGAAAAAAAATTTCCCATAAAATGTGAACCTAATAAAAAGAAAATTCTGAAAGTTCTGAATAGCTTTTTACCGCGGCTTCGCTTTTACACCTATTTCACGCCTTTAGGGGTGGAATTTGCAAAATTCCTTTCTTACTGTTCACTTGCGCTGTACAAATAACCTCTTTGCAAAATTTCAAGTTGCTACGTCCAGCGGTTTCGTCTCTCAAGTTGATATCCCAATCAGTCAGGGTCCAATTTTAATACTTTTATACTCTTTTTATACTTATTCACTTTGACGCGGCCACAAATAGTTGCTAGAGTAAACAGTATAATAGTACATACACTACTAAACTCCTTACTCTACCCGTGTAAACCAGGCCTATAAGTCTACAACTAAGAAACGTAGATGTCGTGATTCCGAATAGTTGTGTCTCAGCAAAAGCCAAAGAAATCGTAATAAAACATAGAAGTCTTACAGAGATCTTGTACAAACACTGCCTTTTTACACTAACTGTGTGCACTCACACAAATGCAAAGCTCAGCTTAGGCCTCGCGGACTGTAGACCAGGCTTATAACTCTCATGCTTTTACTGACTTGATTTATTGAAGACGGCCTCCCTAAAATTACCTACCTTTAAATATTCGGCTATCAATTCTTAGTAGTTCAGCAATTTTTATTATAACCCTAATTCCCACTATTATAAATGCAAAAGTTTGGATGGATGTTTGTTACTCAATCACACTAAATCTACTCGACGGATTTCGATGAAATTTGGTACACGGGCAGAAAATACTGAGAACAGCACATAGGGTACTTTTTATCCCGAAATTTCCACGGGAGCGAAGCCCCAGGGCGCAGCTAGTTTTTTAATGAAACAGTTCAACAATTTTTCGTGATAAGGCCCAGTAGTTCTAAAGTTCATTTATTCATAATTGTCCTGTTATGTAAACAATCTTACCATGTCTTTTTATGATTTTACAACAATATAAATTAAAATAGACTTTTAAAGAAATCACTTTCGCGGTTAATAAATGTTTTACTTTAGAATACTTAGGTTTAAACTAATATTTGATTTATTTTCAACAAAATTCAACAAAAAGTACTGTGAAGATCGTTTACATAATAGGACAATTAAGAAAAAATGGAGTTTAGTAAAAGTGTAGCTTAGAGCGTAGTTATTACAAGTCGATTAACTAAAATTGTAGCGTAAATCAAACTTGCAGTTTTTGGCACTAAAATTTAACGAACTATTTTAGTTAAAATATGTTTTTCTCGTTCTTTTAGTGTCAAATATTGGAAAATGAGATAGAAACATATTTTAACTGAAACAGGTTTATAGTGTTCGTTAACTTTTTATGAATAAAGCGGTAAATATTTATAGCTTATTTAAAGATGTTTAGTTGATCGACTTGAATCTAGTTGCTGTATGGGTTGAAAAAACAAACAGTTATACTGTTGAAAATACATTTATTGAAATAAAAAATGACATTGGATTTCAATGGACGATGGAGTGGATTACATACAATATTGACAGTTACTAAAATACTCATAGGAAAAAAATATAAAAACACAATTCGATGATACAAAAAGTTGCCATAATACAAAAAAAAACTACCACTACAGAATAAATTAAAACATTTCAACATAAATAAGTAACAAAAACAATCGTCTCAACAAGATTATATAAATAGGTTTTATAAAATAAGAAAAAAAATATGAAGTATCAACACTGGCCTGTCAATATTGCTAGGAGAGGATTTGGCGGGAAAGGAAAGCAAAAGGGCGGGAAAAAAGGTTTTTTTGGGGTAATGTCATTTATTTATTTCAAACAAAGTATCCTTAAGTATAGCTGCCGTCTATATTAAAATTGTTATAAATTTAACAAATAAATTGAATAAATAGTTATCATTCACAACCGACACGGACAGCATAGAGAAAAATTTCGATAAAAAAACGTTAGGAATAAAAAAAAATGTTATTTTGTGTGCAAATTACAAAGCAATTATACTTTCTAAAGAAATAAATACAGGGAAAGGATAGGACCTAACAGGGAATGTTAGTACCCGGACCTATTTTAGACTTTATGAATAGGAATCTAAATCCATTCAGCCATTTTTAAATTGCAATTGATCGTCAATTACACAATTTTTTACTTTAATTCGCGAAATACAAAAACTAACCTACAAATTAATACTTGAAATGCCTAAATCGTACTTTAATACTAGTAACACTAAAGTTTTGGTGATTGGTAAACTTGAGGTATACATTTTTTGTAGAAAACTAATTATAACCTAAAACTTTACCAATATATTAATTACGTTCATTTGATGAAAATTTCATCTTTGGTGTCTTACTACCTAATTCCGTTAAACGATAGAGTTTGGTGCACTTAAATTAAAATTAGAAAAAAAAACAAACGCGACTATTTTATATTAACTTATAACTTATTTAGTATCCTTAGATAACACCATTAAAATATTTACATCATTAAAAATAAACGCACGATTAAATTTTATAGTTAAAAGTACCGATTCAAAATTATAAAAATTATGATCTTATTTGTAAAACCTAGCATTTTTTACGCACGCAACAGTATTGCCATATGAAAATAAATTGCGACAAACAAAGTTACGACATTATTTTGTTTTTTTTTGTCAAGTTGTGAATGGTCATCAATTAGGATATTTGTTTTTTTTTAGATCTTTTTTAACACATCGTGCAAAATTAGCTTAGAACAAAAGACCAGCTTTTATTTTTACATAAATATTTAGTAGATTCAATGTTGTAATATAATCAACGATTTATTGGACATTCTGATTTATTTTTTCCGACTTTAAAAAGATGGAAGTTCCAAGTCAACCGTACGTTTTTTTATTTCTTTTCAGTTGACAAAATGTTGGTTTTGAAACGTAATTTTATCTTTAGCATGATGGTCTTACATCCATACACAAAACCACTGTAAAATATAAAATTACATTTATTAAAATAAAATCATATTGGTCAACGTTAGCTGACTTTTTAGATTAATTTATATCATTATTCGAAGTAAGCGAATCACTATCACTTCTACCGAAAGTTAGTATTTTAAGTTCATCATATTAGTTTCAGCGCATATATTCCCCTAATATATCTTACATTTGTATGTTACTCTATATAACTCCCGAACATATTATAATAATCATTCGAAAACATTTCTTCTGTCTGTTCTTTATTATCCCACCACTGATTTTCCTTATCATTCTTATTGATTTTATTTGTCAAAATCTCGTCCAATCGCGACGTAGACGGTTTCTGATTCGTAACTTTATAAATATGATCGGCCAAAGCATTAGCCAATACATCCTTAGGGGCTATAAGGTTATCGCATTCATTGATAGTTTTGATTCGTTCCGCGTTCAATCTAGCGAAAGTTCTAGGCGATTCTATGTTAGTTACATCTCTGAAAACAGGGTAAGGGTATAAATAGGTGTTAGGTTGGGGATTAGTAGACCCGTGTTGTACCTTGGTTTTGTTCGTGATGACTGATTCGATATCCAGTTCGTAGTTCGTGGGAGTGTCTTCTGAGACAAGGCTGTGGAGACTTGTAGATTCTTCTAGAATGGAGTTCTTGACGATTGAGGGGGGAGAGAACATTACTGAACTGTCGCCGGCTAGCGTTTTGCTCTGTAAAGATGGAAATTAGATTCGGTTAGTTTTTTTGTAATAAAAATTAAATGGTACATTGTTATTGAGTGGGTGCAAATAACTTATTTAAGTCCCGAGACGGAGTTTGGATTAAACGCCAATAGTTCGAGGAACTTAAATTATGATTTGATGAGATTTTCATTGTGAATACAAGAAAGTAATAATAAAAACATGAATTAGCTAAAGCAAAAATGAATGAATTATACGGAAGCACAAACAAAACTCTACAGCTCGAAAGAAAAAAAATGAAGATCGGATTGCGGCTTTAGCTTCCAGCGTGATGATTTTTTTTACATTTTTTTTTAACATTTACTCCACAATGGAAGCGGTGGTGGCCGAGTGGTAGGGCGCCCGCCTGTGGATACAAAATCCCAGGTTCGAATCCTGCCCGGGCTACATGAGTTTGTATACCAATCTGACTCATGTTAGTTTTCATCGACCACCACTTGCTTCCGGTGAAGGAAAACATCGTGAGGAAACCTGCACTCTGGTTGATGATTATCAGCTAGTGTGGGAAATGGAGAAGGCAATGGCAAACCACTCCATTAAAAATGTCATGAAAGTCGTTGTGTGTGTTTCATTCCATATAATGACCACGACCCTCAGTCATGAGGAAATGCGACTAAAGAGAGACTCCACAATGAAGGCCATTTAGCTTCCAACGTATTTTGATGATTTTTTTTTAAAACAAAGTACTCCACAATGAAGGCCACATCAGGAACCCTAGAGCAGTGAGCGTGTCAAATGCTAGTACAAGCTTCCCAGTTAGAGCTTTCCTAGCGCGCTTGTGGGAGCTTTGGGAGGTTTTCCTTGCCTAGCTGAGCTTTGGGAAGTTTTAGGCTTTTTATGTCATTTTTATGACTTTGTTTAATTATTTTTTTTTGGATAAAAAAATTACAAAACTTTTTTTCTTTTTTTTTAATAAAATAAAAAGGGGTCTCCACAATAAAAGCCACATCAGGAACCCTCGAGCAAAGTTTGCCTGCTAAAGCTTTGCGCTAGCGCGCTTGTCTTTGCCTTGCTGGGAGCTTTGGGAAGCTTTAGGCCTTTTTATGTAATTTTTGACGTTTTTTACAATTTTTTTTTTATTCCAAAACATTTTTATATTAAAAAAATAAAAATAAAATAACAAACTACTCACAGGAGTCTCCACAATAAAAGCCACATCAGGTACCCTCGAGCAGTGAGCGTGTGGAGTATTAGTCCAAGCTCCCCAGTTGGCCGCTAAAGCTGTCCTAGCGCGCTTGTGAGCTTGGGAGGTTTTCTTTGCCTTGCTGAGCTTTGGGAAGCTTTAGCCTTTTTTATGTAATTTTTATGATTTTTTTTTATACTTCTATGATTTTTTTACATTTTTTTTTTTATTTTTATTTTATAAAAAGGGAGCTTTGGGATGCTTCAGGCTTTTTTATGTAATTTTTATGTCTTTTTTTACATAGGTACTGATTTTATTACAATTTTTTTTTTTTTAAATTACAAAACTTTTTTTTACTTTTTTTTTTTGATAAAAAAAAACAACAAACTATACTCACAGGGGTCTCCACAATAAAAGCCACATCAGGCACCCTCGAGCAGTGAGCGTGTGGAGTACTAGTACAAGCTCCCCAGTTGGCCGCCAAAGCTTTCCTAGCGCGCTTGTGAGAGCTTGGGAGATTTTCTTTGCCTTGCTGAGAGCTTTGCGAAGCTCTACGCTTTAGGCTGCCTATGCCGGAGTCGTTTATCTGTAAAAAAGAAAAGATTTTCTAAATTATTGTTTACTAGCCTTCGCCCGCGTGAATTTTCCACGGGAACAGTGCTTTTTCCCAGGATTAAAGATATCCTATCTCCTTCTCAGTACTTCTATGTGTATGCGAAATTTCAGGAAGATTGCTTCAGTAGATAAAGCGTGAAGAGGTAACAAACAAATAAATAAATAAACAAACTCACTTTCGCATTTATAATATTAGTTAGGATTTATTTACAGACTAGCTACTGCCCCGCTGCTCTGCCCGCGGCAAAAACTATATCTTACTAGCCGCGCCCCGGGGCTTCGCTCCCGTGGGAATTTCGAAATAAAAAGTACCCTATGTGCTTTTTTTCCCAGTAATTTTGTACCCGTATACCAAATTTTAGGAGCACCCATAACCGGAGAGCATGTATGAAGAGTGATGAGTGTAGAGGAAGCAAGAGAGATCAGTAAGGGTCGTAGCAGGTGGATATCGCTAGTCTCTGCCTACCCCCACGGGAAAAAGGCGTGATAATATGTATGTATGTATGTATGTATGTATACCAAATTTCATTAAAATCCGTCCACTAGATTTTGCGTGATTGAGTGACAAACATCCTCACAAACTCACA
The DNA here is from genome assembly GCA_018467065.1 of Ephestia elutella. NCBI lineage: Eukaryota > Metazoa > Arthropoda > Insecta > Lepidoptera > Pyralidae > Ephestia > Ephestia elutella. The sequence continues at coordinate 4,412,591 of CM031591.1, read as the reverse complement.
GTCACAAAGTCACAAACTCACATCCAAACTTTCGCATTTATAATATTAGTAGGATGTGATTCCATACAAACTTTGAATCTATAAAGAAAAAAGTAGCCTATGTTTATCCCCGGGTCTTACACTATATCCATACCAAATTTCATCAAAACCAGTCTTGGGGGTTGATCTTTGAAGAAAAAAGTATATATAGTTATAAATTTTTAACCCCGGGTCTTAAACTATATCCATACCGAATTTCATCAAAACCAGTCTAGCTGTTTTGCCTTGAAAGCTTATCACACCGACATTTCCATTTATCATGTATGTTGGTCTTAGAGGAGATATAAGGAGCTGCCAAGTTTCTAAGGAAAACATATTTGTGTTTTTCATATATACATCGAATATCGAAGAATATCGAAGAATCTTAACACTTTTTTGCCGTGGACGAAGTCGTTTAGGTCCATGATGTCATTTTCCAAAATGTCCTCTGGTTTCAAAGTGTTTCTTTCCCTAAAATGTTCTTTCTCCATAATTTCAGTTTTCCAAAATGGTAGTCATTGCTGCTCCGGCTTCAAAAGTCTAAATCCGGCTTCTAGGTGATGTGTCAATAAAAACATAGTATAGGTATAGTAACAATAGATATACCAACCGACACTTTTCCTTACTCCTAATCAGCAGTACAAGACAACATAGAATCATTCTTCTTTTCGAATCGCTTTCACGGCTAAACCGCTAGACTGATTTTGATGAAATTTGGCATACATTTAGTTAGAGACCCAATATCGAAAAACAGGGAATTTTTTTGACAAAAAACAACCCCTTAGAGGGTGAAATGAGGGACGAAAATTTGTATGAAAAACAAAAATTTTTCACACGAATAACTTTTTTTTCACATAATTTTTCGTTTATCTCTTGTTATTTGTTGTATGAAACTGTATGTGTAATAAAGTTACTTATCAATCTAAAAATATTTTTTGGCGTAGGTGGAACACAACATATACATACTAACTAAAGATATAGTAACAATACTAACCGGTACATTTCCTGGTTCCTGATCCGCAGTAGAAGACAGCATAGAGTCATTTAACTGTAGAGTGTTATCAGAGCTTTCTTCACGTTTGATCATTTCCGTGATATCTTCTACGAGGCAGTTGGGACTGGACGGTTCGTAATTCAGTCCGGATTTTTTCCCGATTTCCGCCATTGCTATTTTGAATGGTGTTGGCGTTCTGAAAAATTTAATTAAAAATATTAGATGCTGTTAAATAAATTTGCATTTCAGTAAATAACTTCTTGTGTGTTGATTACTAATTTCATAAAAAAAAATTAATTAAATTAATTAAAAAAAAATCTCTCTTTATGGGATGTATGATTCTCAAACAATAAATTTTAAAAATCCGTAAGGCTTTGCTTGAAAATCCATTAAAGTCCGTAGATTGCCTTTACATAAATCCGTAGATCAACGGATTTAAGTAGAGGAATTCTACGGATTTCTGAGCAAAGCCATATAGATTTTTGGATCTGGCAACACTGCGTCCGATTCAGGGACCGTTTTCGGTTTACGGAATGTTATCAGTTATTCGAAATTGGTTTCGAAACTTTGGTTTCGAATGTGGCCGAAGGGGTACGTAGAGGCCTTGAAGCTGGATCACCTAGTATCCTAACTAATATACTAACACCCGGTTTCTGAAACGCAAATCAATGAAAATATTACGTAGCAAGTTGATAATCTCTATTTATAAGCAGTTTGGGTTTCTGAACAAGCCTAGTGACAGTTTGTCTTCTTTTCTTGTTTCTTCCAAATGTCAAATCCATAGAGCTAGATACGTCCGTCGAATTTGACATTTGTTGTCAACGGAAGAGACAAAACTATTTAAACTATGTGTTGGACAGAAACAAAACATGAATGAGTGAATGAAAAAATTCGAACAGTCGATTAGATAATTGTACGGTGAATAGCTTTTCAGAAACCCAAAGTTGTTTAGCAGATTGTTAATTATGACACTCGTTACAAAATTCAATACCTGACATGCTTTTCGGAAACCGGGCGTAACTAACTAATATCACGCTTTATCTACTGAACCAATCTTTCTCAAATTTCGCATACACATAGTTAGAAGTACTGAGAAGGACGTAGGGTACTTTTCATCCCGGGGAAAAATTCACTGTTCCCATAGGAAATTAACGCGGGCGAAGCTGCGGGCAAAAGCTAGTACTTAATAAAATACTATACAACGACCCTGAGATACTATTATTTTGGAGTCCTCAACTGCGATAAATTTACAAGACAAGACAAGACAAGAATACTTGATTAGCACACAAGATCACATTTTCATACACAAAGTAACTTAACAAAAAAAAAAGAAAAAAAAAGTTTAAAGTTTATATAGTATCTACTAGCTTTCGCCACGTGATGAGGAGGGAAGAGGAATATTTATTAAGGAGAGCTATGTCAATGAAAGTAGGTGGATATAGGCCCTATATCCACCTACTTTCATTGATTACCCTATATTATAGGGGGAGAGAAAGGCCTAAAAAGAGATGGATGGATTGTGTTGGGGAGGATATGAAATTGGGGAGTGGATAAAACTTTGGCTAAGGATAGAAAATAGTGGAGAGAAAGGACATTTTGCGCCGACCCCAGATGATGGGATAAGGTAAGGCAGATGATGATGATAGTACTAGCCTTCACCCGCGTGAATTTCCCACGGGTACAGTGCTTTTTCCCGGGACAAAAAGTACCTTATGTTGTTATGTAATAATAACAGATTTTAAGAGAAATTAAAATTTAATTTAAATTAATAAAAAAATACAATTTAAAATATAAAAATACACCGCACGGGCACGGACAGAGTTCCAAAGAAATCACGGATACGGCACAGACACGGATAGAGTTCCAAATAAAATTACGGATACGGCACGGACAGGATAGTCGGGGAAATCCCGACAGGGGGTAAAGTTTGTCCGGCGGCACAATAGGGTTGAAGATGTACTGGCGGTACAGTAGGGATGGCAGGCGAAAGTGAGTACCTTTAATCCAGGCTTCGGCCACAGGTCACAGCAGCACAGCAGGGGTGGCAGGCGATAGTGTGTGCCTTTATTCCAGACTTCAATCCACAGGTCACAGCAACTTCTTCGTGTTAGATATTGATTAACGACGCGAAGGCTTGCAGGGTCCCGGGGTCAGCAGGCCCCGAGACAAGACCTTTATAGTTCGTACCGTTCTGTTTCTCAGAAGATCAAGACTGACTCGGACTGACATTCAGTGTCTTTATATAGGCCTCGATTTAGAATTTCGTATTGCTTCATAATTTTCAAATAAAATACGAAATTAGAACATTTGTGAAGAGGTTCGCATAGAAATTTATAGAATTTTAGAAAAATAAAATCTGACTTGTCACAATCCTTGACAATCAAAATTGTTTATAATAAGGAAAGACATAAATAATTTTAATAAAATTTAAAGAAGTGATCATCGAAAAGTGTAGAAAAGTACATTAAATATGTTGGAAAAACATATATACTATAAAACAACCAAAAATGAAGATATAACGGTAAGTTTAAAGAAATATTCCTTAGCAACGTAGAAATTTTTCAATAGAAAGTGTAAAAAAGAACATTTTGAGCTAAATAAGTAATCATAATAGTAAAATAGACAAGAATAAAAGTAAAATAAACATGAATACACTACATTTCCCCCAAAACCCCTGAAAATTTTAACACTAGGTGAAAATTTTGAAGGTTAATAGACAACACTTTCATACCAACCTATCATACCAAATCTTACATATTACAATAAACCTTTCATACTAAAATCGATCAAACTTAGGGGTAGGGCTCACAGTCAATGGCTCCTACTCCAAGATAAGTACCTGCCTAGTAGTACTACGTAACAATTGGCTTATTTAAGGAGTTGTAATCCGCTCACGCTGAAATCCCATTGATGATAAAATGATATATGAATATGATATGACTGAAGGCTTATTTTATGAGTAGTCAGCCGCTCATCAGAAAGAAAGTAATGTAATAAAGATAGAATGAAAATATATACAAGTAAGAATGAGTATTAAGTAAGTATAGTATTTTTATGTATAACAAGGGCTTATTTTACGAGTTGTCAACCGCTCAAAGGAAGAAATAGATAAAATAAGTACGCAAAGCAACTTGCGTAAAGAGAGTAGTGCACATTAAGTAATGCAAGGTAAAGACTCAACACAGGACTGTGTAGAGAGATGTAAAAGAACATTTTTAGTTTAGTTCTTTAGAGGCTTAAGAGCCGATGATAACAATGAAAATGATAGGAAATGAGAAAATGCCAAAAAATGTAACTAATAATTGAAGATGGGAACAAACAAAAATAAAGTATATACATTAGTCAAGTAAAAGTAAAATTAAAATAAATTCTAAGTCTTGATATCCTTTATGTGCCATTTTGCACGAGTACCGTTAGGGTCCTCAAGGATATATACAAGTGGAGAGAGTTTCTGTATCACTTTACACCGAACGAATTTAGGTGCTAATTTGGCACTAAAGTAAGAACCGGCATTACTGAGCACATAGTTCTTACGCCAAACATAATCGTCGACATTAAATTCTTTTATAGTATGTCGTATATTATATCGAACACTATTTTTAGTATGGGAGTCAAATAGAGTTACTTGTACTTTGTCAAAAATTGTCGCAAGTAATCCTATATTAGTAGCATAAATATCACGAGGTAAGAAAGTAAATTCATCAAGGTTATTCGTAGGAGTATAAACAGAACCACAGCTGATAGTTTCCCTGCCAAAAACTAGAAATGCTGGGGAATAACCCGTAACTGCATTAACTGTACTGTTCATAGCATATTGGATTTTTGGAAGAAAAATGTCCCAGGATCTATGATCATCACCTACAAGAGACGCTAAAGCCGTAACAATAGTTCTGTTATACCTTTCAGTGGGATTGACTTGCGGGCAATAATGAGGTGAATAAAAGATAAAAGGTATTTTATAGTTATCCAGAAGTTTTTTGAATTCTCTAGATTGAAATTGAGAACCATTGTCCATAATAATAGTTTGAGGTACACCATGTATAAGAAATACAAAGTTTTCTAGGCATTCGATAATATCTTTAGCGATAGCACGTTTAAGGGGAAAGATTAAAGTATATTTAGAAAAACAACAATTCACAACTAGGATGTGTTGATTGCGTTTTCTTGTCATGGGAAGAGGACCCATTAAATCAAGAGAAATACATTGGAAGGGTCTTGAGCAAACTTTAGGTTTACCCATGGGACCATAAGGTGAATGATTAGGATGCTTATAAGCAAGACAAGACTCACATTCACTTATTAATTGAGCAATGTCTTTGAACATTCCTGTCCAATAATATAAAAGAGAAAGTTTTTTATAGGTTTTAAAAATTCCAAGGTGAGGTTCACCAGGCAAACCATGATTACTTTTAATCAGATTTTCTCTATCACCAGGATGAGGAACTTCTTTCCATACGAAGTCATCCGTTATAGTATGAAGGGAACGAGAAAAACGATAAAGCTTATTGTCCTTAATAGTATAGTTTGGAAAACTATCAGGATTGTTTTGACAGCCTTGTAAAACTTTATTATACTGTTCTTCCACCGTTAAAACTGAAACATTTAAGTTAGTTTTATTATCCGATAGATTTTTTGAACGAGATAACAAATCCGGTACTACATTTTCTTTACCTTTTTTATGTTTTAGAATGAAGTTAAAAGAAGATAGACGTACAGTCCATCGAGCAAGTCTGCCAGAAGGATTTGACAGATTTAGAAACCACTTTAGAGCAGCATGATCCGTGTAAATGACAAATTGTCTGCCATTGTCTAAATAACAACGCCAATGTTCGAGAGCAGTGATAACAGCAAGGGTTTCTCTCTCTGTAGTAGAATAGTTTTGTTCATTTTTATTAAGAGATTTACTCATATAAGCTATGACAACTTCTTTGTCTTCTTTTATTTGAGTAAGCATAGCTCCTATACCAAAATTTGATGCATCAGTGTGCACTGAAAAAGGGAGATTGAAATCAGGACAAGAAAGTACTGGTGTAGTTACTAAAGCTTCTTTTTAATTTAAGGAAAGCTTGATTAGCATCTGAGTTCCAAACAAATTTAGCAGCATTTTTACCACCACTATTTAGTTTATTAAGCGGAGCAGCAATAGTGCTAAAATTAGGAATAAATCGACGGAACCAGCTACATGTTCCTAAAAATCGACGAACTTCTTTACGAGAAGATGGAATAGGGTATTCCAGAATAGAATCAATTTTTTTAGGATCAGCACAAAGACCGTGTTCATTTACCACGTAACCTAAGTATTTTAATTCGTTTTTAAAGAATACACTCTTTTCAAAGTTAATAGTTAGACCGGCATAAGATAGTTTTTCAAATACTTTGATTAGAAACGATATATGTTCCTCGAATGATTCGCTAATAATAACGATATCATCAAGATAACAAAAGACTTTATTATCAAATTCAGGAGTAAATAACGTATCCATAAGACGTTGTTGAGTAGCTGGAGCATTAGTAAGTCCGAAGGGCATGACAACAAATCTGTACATTCCTCTACCAGGCACATAAAATGCTGTTTTATCTCTGTCAGCAGGATTTAGGGGAATTTCCCAAAAAGCTTTAGCAATATCAATGCTAGAAAGGTATTTAGCATTTTTTAAATGATCCAGTATTTCATTAATTAAAGGGAGACTATAAGCATCTTTTCGAGTAATTGAGTTAAGTTTTCTGCTATCGACGCAGAATCGCCATTCGCCATTCTTTTTAGGAGTTATTAAAACGGGAGATAACCAAGGACTCTCACATTTTTCAATAACTTTCCATTCAAGCATCTTATCAACCTCGTTGATTAGCGCATGTTGTTTTATAGGAGAAAGTCTATACGAGCGTTGTTTAATGGGAGGATTATCGCCAGTATCGATTTTATGACAAATTAGGTTAGTTCGACCTAACTCACCCTTTTCTTCAAAAGAAATACTTTTAAAACGATTAATGATATCATCAGCGATATCCTTCTGAGATTTGGAAAGATTATCGTAAGGTAAAATTTTTTTATCGTCTGAAATTGCAAGACAATTATTATTAAATATTGTAGAAAATAAGTTAGGTACTAAGTTAAACTTTTTCCAAAAATCTACCCCAAGGATTAGTGAGGGAGTTATTTCTGGGAAAACGAAAGCTCTAATTAAATGAGTTTGACCATTAAAAGTAATAGGAAGATCAAAGTGACCTAAAGATTTGAGTTTATGATTATTAGCAGTAGACACAACAACCGACTTAGACTTGGATAACGAAAAACCCAATTTCAGAATTTCAAGATGTGAATTTTTTCCTAAAATAGTTAAAGAACTGCCACTATCTAAAAGTCCTGATAATGAAACATTATCAATTGATATATTGATAAAAGGACGATTAGAATCCTTTTCATTCTCATAGAGAACAGAAGAAGTTCTATAACAGAGGAAAAAGTTTTTTATTGTTAATAACCAATCATTCCAATCTTTTTGATTAAATTTATTATCCAAGTCACATTTTAGTTTTTTTGAATTAGTTGAAGATTTGCGTGCATTGCATTTAGGGCAATCAGGAGTTTTAACATCTTTTGTACCACATTTAAAACATATTAAAAATCTAGGTTGAGGGCATTCGTTAAGAGAATGACCATTGGTACGACAGCGTACGCAATAGATATTAGGATTAGGAGATACACTAGCAGACTTATTAATTGTATTTACAGATTGCTTCGATTGAGGCTGAGAGTTATTTTTATTAAAGTAAGTATGTTTTTGAAACTGAGACTGAAAATTATTTTTGTTGAAGAATTGTTTAGCATTAGAAGTAGAAGGGGAAGGTAATTTATAATTAAATTCTGAGCTAAAAGAATTATTTACATTATCAGGTTCCTTAAAGTTTTTATCTCTATCTAGAATTTTCTCATAACTTTGACAGGTATTGATCAAAGAAACGACAGAGTCAACATCTTTTAAGGCTACGAACATCGAATAACAAGGTCTTATGTTCCTTAGTAAAATTTCGAGTTTCTCAGACTCGGAAAGTTTTTTGGTAAGACGTGAGAACATACCGAACATAAGTGAGACATAAATTACAATGGATTCATTGTCACCTTGGGTTCGATTCCTGATGGCATTTAGTAGTTTATAGTCGTAGTCAGGTTCACCGAAGTCTCTTATCAAAAGATTAGTAACTTCGTCCCAAGTTAAATTACAATTTAGTTCTTTTTGAAATCTAAACCAATGTAAAGCATTGTCAGTAAAAATTTCGAAAGCTTTGTTTAGAAGTTTCTCTTTCGAAATATTTCGAGAAATACGAAATTCTTCTATTTTTTGAAGAAAAGATTTCGGACAGGTTTTACCATCATAGCAAATCTTTTAGGTCGTTTAAGGAAGAAGGAAGTACCAAATTTTGTAGGATTTCAGGATTGAAACTACTGAGAACAGAAGAAGAAGATTGAGGAAGAGGTGAAGTTGTAATTTGAGGAAGGGGTGGAGTGGGCGTGGAAACATTTTGCTCTGCGTTTAGAAAAGTAAAAGGTTCAAATCGTTTTTCAAGTTCGACAAATTTATTTTTGAGGACATCAAATTCTTCTTTTTTATCATTGTGTAAATCTAAATCAATTCTATCTAAGCGATAGTGTAGATGATTTAAATAAGTCTCTATTTTAGGGAGAATTTTTGAGTTACCCGACTCAAGTGAGACTAATTTTAATTCAGTGTAAGTTAATGTAGCTTCAATCCCGTTGAGATCATCCTCAATTGGCAAAGGAGAATCTATAATGTCATCGCTCAATATAGATTGCGTAAGCGAAACGACTTGTTTTTTTAATTGAGGGAGCTTATCAGCTGGTTCCTCCAGTCTAACCTTGACTTCGTATTCTAACTCGGCTTTATTGAGCAGACTATATGCAATTGGACGAGACATTTTAGTAAAAGTTTAGGAGTACTTGTACAAAGTAAAGTACCTAAGTATAGTACCTTAGTTTAGTAAAGAGTTAAAGTCAAGTTATAGAGTCTAAGTCCAAGTCAAGTTAGTCAATAAAATAAATATTTATTGAATAAATATTGAGTATTAATGAGTTCAATGTGAAAAAGAGACCAGTGTGAAGTTAATTTAGTGTTTAAGGTCGAGAATCTAAGCCAAAATTAAGAGAACGTGTAGGTGTGTTTTTTAGAATTTAGAGGAGAGACAGAGCCAAAAGATGCGATGGGCGCCAACTGTTATGTAATAATAACAGATTTTAAGAGAAATTAAAATTTAATTTAAATTAATAAAAAAATACAATTTAAAATATAAAAATACACCGCACGGGCACGGACAGAGTTCCAAAGAAATCACGGATACGGCACAGACACGGATAGAGTTCCAAATAAAATTACGGATACGGCACGGACAGGATAGTCGGGGAAATCCCGACAGGGGGTAAAGTTTGTCCGGCGGCACAATAGGGTTGAAGATGTACTGGCGGTACAGTAGGGATGGCAGGCGAAAGTGAGTACCTTTAATCCAGGCTTCGGCCACAGGTCACAGCAGCACAGCAGGGGTGGCAGGCGATAGTGTGTGCCTTTATTCCAGACTTCAATCCACAGGTCACAGCAACTTCTTCGTGTTAGATATTGATTAACGACGCGAAGGCTTGCAGGGTCCCGGGGTCAGCAGGCCCCGAGACAAGACCTTTATAGTTCGTACCGTTCTGTTTCTCAGAAGATCAAGACTGACTCGGACTGACATTCAGTGTCTTTATATAGGCCTCGATTTAGAATTTCGTATTGCTTCATAATTTTCAAATAAAATACGAAATTAGAACATTTGTGAAGAGGTTCGCATAGAAATTTATAGAATTTTAGAAAAATAAAATCTGACTTGTCACAATCCTTGACAATCAAAATTGTTTATAATAAGGAAAGACATAAATAATTTTAATAAAATTTAAAGAAGTGATCATCGAAAAGTGTAGAAAAGTACATTAAATATGTTGGAAAAACATATATACTATAAAACAACCAAAAAATGAAGATATAACGGTAAGTTTAAAGAAATATTCCTTAGCAACGTAGAAATTTTACAATAGAAAGTGTAAAAAAAGAACATTTTGAGCTAAATAAGTAATCATAATAGTAAAATAGACAAGAATAAAAGTAAAATAAACATGAATACACTACAATGTCCTTCTCCGTACTTCCAGCTATGCGTATACGAAATTTCAGGAAGATTGGTTCAGTAGATAAAGCGTGAAGAGGTAACAAACAAACTCACTTTCGCATTTATAATATTAGTTAGGATTTGCTAGTATCACCTAGAGTGCGGTATAATGAAACTTACTTGGGAGTGTTGTGCCGCAAAACGCCGTGCCTCACTTTCGCATTTATAATATTAGTTAGGATTTGCTAGTATCACCTAGAGTGCGGTATGCAGAAACTTACTTGGGAGTGTCGTGCCGCAAAACGCCGTGCCCCGGCGTGAGCGCGGGCGTGGGCGTGTGCAGCAGCGGGCTGGCGCACTCCTGCGCACGAAACATTCATATTAGGTACATAATAATCCATTGTTACCCTAGGGGCAAAAGTAACTTATTCAGTCCCGTAACAGGGGCACCAATAATTCGAGGGACTAAATAACTTAAGTACTCTCTTTTTCTAATTTAAGAGCCGCGCTCTTGTCAATGGAGATTACTGGAGATACGTACGTATAAAGTACTCTCATAATATATAATTTCTATATGAGAGTACTTTAGTACTTACTGCATCTGAGGTGCACATAGTCCAAGAAATTGACTAAATAACTTTCCAACCAGGGGTAAACACTGTGGTTTTCATTAAGAATACTAGAAAAAAAGGTCTGAAATTATCTGAAGAGCGGGTTAAAAGTAATACTTTTCATGGAGAATCTTTTTCTCCTGACATTTTTATGACTATTTTTGTATAATTTGACAGCTGTCAGTAAAAAACGATTCTCCCTAGGGCCGAAACGTATTACTTTCAACCCGCTCGTCAGGCAACTTCAGACCTACTTGCTGAATATGAGTAATAAAAATAATATTGACTAATGCAGAGACGAGACTAATGAACATAGACATTTTCCATGAAAGGAATTTTGAAAAAATAAATAATGGAGAAATTGGTGAAACATTAAATTCACGCGGGCAAAGCCGAGGATAAAAACTTATACTAAATCTAATATATATAGGATGATTTGTAAAACACTAACAACCTTCCTAGGGGTGAAAGTACTCATGACCATAAGCATCTTTTTGTATGGAACCAACTCAGAAATCGCAAAAAAAATCAGCTGTTTCATACATTTTACAATACCTACTCGCTCAAAATGCATGGAACAGCAGATTTTTTTTTAAATTTCAGACTCGGTCCCATACAAAAAGATGCTCATATTAATGAGTACTTTCACCCCTAGGAAGGTTGTTAGAGTTTTAAAAATCACCCTGTATATAAATAAATATACTTATATAGGTATATTATTTATTTTCCTTTCTTACCTTAGAAAGCTGATTCCTCAACGGCGTAGATTCCACATGATGCAATCCCAGTGGGGAATTCAGGAATTGCGAAGGACTAAATGGCAAAGCTTTGATGGGAGTCACCCCACTGTCGCGAGACTCTAGCATTTTGCTCACTGAGTCTGGCCACGCCTGGAAATGAGAGTAAATCTATCAAATACTAAGTAAATCTATGAAATACTAGCGCTCCGCCCCCGGCTTCGCTCGGGTGGTACATACATACATAAATCCGCAAGGCCCAAACTTTGTCATCCTTCAGAGAGCAGGTAAAGTCTCACTATCTGAGTCTTTAATTTTATTTATTTCCATATTGTCCTGATTGTGTCATGAATGTGTATATTTATTTTATCAATGTTTAGTTTATTTTTAATTTTTTTTTTATCCTTTATCTTTAGTGTTTACTGCACCCTACATTTTTGTCATGTATATTTCCTTCCACCCAAAGGTTGGCTGGAAGAAATTGCATTTGCGATAAGCCCGCCTTTGCGCTCATTTTTGTATTTAATTTTGTCTCTTTTGTATGTTCTTTTGTAAATGGTGCAATAAAGTGTTGATCTATCTATCTAAATTAAGGCCTATGTCGCTCAGGTATAATGTAGCTTTCTACTAGTGGAAGAATTTTTGAAATCGGTTCATTAGTTCCGAAGATTACCCATACAAACAAGTTTATTGAAAAAATAATCAAACCCCTCTTTATGTCTATTGGATGTCCAGGGAATTAAATATTAAATTTACAATGTTACATTAATATATACACCACGTACGCATGTCACACCTCCCCCCTATTTGGTAAGTATATAATTTTTAATAAGCCCGACAATATAACCCCCTCCCCAAATCGGACGTGAAGACTGAATCCGCCCTTGCAGTCACATAGATCCACAAACACGTTAAACTTTGAAATACCCCTATTTTTGTGCCAAAAAGATTTACATAAGATACTCAGACACACAGGGGCGGATTTAGGAAAGGTGGTCATGACCCCCCCCCCCCCCACAAGACGCGAAGGATGGATCTGCCCTTAGTCACATCGATACCCAAGCACGTCAAACTTTGACCCAAAAACACCCTCCCCTTTTGTGACCCAGTCATTAGGGGGTTACCCAGGATTTAGGTGGGGTCCTGGGACCTTCTTGGTAAGTATATTTTTTCTGTAGGTACTCAAAATAAGCCCGGAAATACCCCCCGAACGCGAAGGCTGAATCGACCCTAGCAGTCACATAGATACACAAACACGTCACTTATAACACCCCACTTTTTACGACGGGGGTCAAGAATGACCCGAAAACACCCCTGTTTTTGTGTCAAAAAATAGGTGTAGAGATAATAATAAACTGAGATACGATACTTGAACTCACATTGGCGGTAGGTTTCTTAGGTTTCCTCCGCAGTATCGGCGGTGGACTGTTGCTCTCTAACAGTTTCTAGTTGTACTGACGGTACTGACAGACATACAGATACTCAGTCACACAGGGGCGGATTAAGGGGGGGGTCATGATCCCCCTGGGACCTTCTTGGTAAGTATGCTTTTTCTGTACTCAAAATAAGCCCGGCAATATCCCCCCCCACTTCTTACGTCGGGGGTTAATTTAATTTCCCCCCCCCCCATTCTTACGTCAGGGGTTAATTTTTTTTAGTGTAGTGTAATATTAATTACTTTTGAAATAATATAAACTGAGATACAATACTTGAACTCACATTGGCGGTAGGTTTCTTAGGTTTCCTCCGCAATATCGGCGGAGGGCTGTTGCTCTCTAACAGTTTTTTCTTGGGAGAGTTGTACACTGACGGTACTACGATCTCCTTGCTTGCTTCGTTTTGAATCGCGTACGTCACTGGAATGTACACATCACGTCTTTATTCCTTACGGGGTTGACAGAGCCAAGGGTTGTGGCATTGGAAGTTGATTACACTTGGGCTTGTAAGAAAAAAAATACTTTTAAATTCATAAATATACTAAACAAAAATATATTTCATAAACTGAGTTGGAGGCAGATTTGTAATCTCTCTAAAAATACCGTTGTCTTTCTCATGTATTTTAAATGGACATTATTTTTTATTGAGAATGCTAATTAAAAATAAAAACATAATACACAATTAATCCTGACTTTAAAATATATTTACTAAAAAGATAGTCCCGACAGTCTGTTGCCTTGAGATAATCAATATATATATATTTTACTTATTTATTACACGAAACAGTACAATAAGTTTTTCACATATTCTGCCAAACTGTGAAACAGTTTGTCGGCAACTCTTGTGTAACAAACTATATACCTATATAGATATTATGGCAATACATACGTTGAATGGCAAAAAATACTTGTTTAAATCAGCAGTAGATAGATGTCTGAAATGATGAGAAATATAATCAATACTCACCACCGCAACCATTGCTATCGTTTTGAGCCGAAGAACTGAACAGACTTCGCAGAGGAGATTCCGCTGGGAACGTTTCCATGTTCACGAATCTTGAAGATAAAATTATTGTTATTATTTAACAGCCATCTATGTCCAAATAGTGATAGTGATAAAATAGTGCAAATAAAGCGACACATGATCAAAGTGCCTTCCCCTTAATAGAGACAGTAAGAAAAGTGCCGATGGACACATTCTTAATTCTATGGACTTTATAAAACTAGGACAATATAAAATTACACATTAGCCTGTAAATAGGCTAGATCGTAATAATATTAGCGTATTTAATTATATTAAAGTATGTTAAGAAAGAGGAAAAAAAAAATCTATGTCCTAGTACTGGGAAATGGCCACTGTTATACCAAAAGGTTTTAAATTGAGTAAAAAACTTTATCAACTTAGTTTACTTAACTACTTTTACTTACTTACTGTTACTTAGTTACTTTTGCCCACGACTTCGTGAATTTCGTATTTAACTCATTTCACCCCCTGAGGGGTGGAATTACCAAAATTCCTTTCTTAGTGCTCACTTACGCTATATAAAGAACCTATATGCAAAATTTTAATTTTCTACGTTCAGCGGTTTCGTCTCTGCGATAATATACTAAGTCAACGTACAATTTTTATGCACGGATTATTTCTTCAAAAATTATCTTTTTCAACTGTTCCTTAAGTTGTTAGTATTAATTAGTCAAAAATCATCTATTTTCACTCACTTTATAGGAGAATCCACAATCTCACAGTCCGCAGCCACCAACCCCCCTCGGTGGACTCTTCGGCCTCTCCATTGCTGCTGTTGTTGCTAATTGGTCCTTGAGCAGTGGTTAGTAAGTATTATTAAGTCTAAAACCATCTATTTTCACTCACTTTATAGGAGAATCCACAATCTCACAGTCCGCAGCCATCAACCCCCTTCAGTCCAGACTCTTCTGACTCTCCATTGCTGATTATTGTTGCAGATTAGTCAACTGGTACTTGAGCAGTTGTTAATAAGTATAATTAAGTCTAAAACCATCTATTTTGACTCACTTTATAGGAGAATCCACAATCTCACAGTCCGCAGCAACTAATCCCCCTCGGTCCGGACTCTTCGGCCTCTCCATTGGTGGCTGTTGTTGCAAATTGGTCAACTGGTCCTTAAGCAGTTGTCTAAAATGCATCATCTGTTTGGAAGCTGGCTGTTGGCTTGTTGTGGACGAGTTGCTTTGCGTTGACTCGTTCAGGTTTTCTGACCATTGCTGTGGAGAAATATTTTTTTTCATATTTAATTTTTATTTATTTTAATTATTTTTTTTATTGAAATATTTTCCTCGCAAAAAATGGGAAAGAACGCAAAATAAACATAAAAAGCCAACTAACGTCATTTAAACAGCGTACACTTAGTCATATGCTATCTATTTCTCTCTTTAATTTAGATTTGAATTCTCTATTTCCCTACATACCAAGGAAAAAAGTCAAAAAACAATGATGATTATTCAATATTTACGTTTAGTTTCAAATTTAAAGTAGGTAATTAAATTATAAAAGTCTTTTAATATTTTTTTTTTTTTTTAACACAGTCGATGTCCTAACAAGTTTGTTTTTTTTTAATTTTCCCCAATAAACTTTTAGTCTTCTAACTAAAAACAAAAAGTCGCAAAACAAAACATAAAAAAGCCAACTAACGTCATTATAAACAGCGTGCACTTTGTCCTCGTAAACATTAGCCTCGGGCCGCTTTACCCGCTTGCGGCGAATACTCTCGAAACTCTCTAATAGATCTGGCTCGAATAGATCTCAATATTTACATCGATTTTTGTAAAATAAATAAATTGTCATACATTAACGTCAATATTTACATCGATTTTTGTAAAAATAAACAAAAAATTTTTTTTTCTTTTTTCCAAAAAAAAAAACAAAAAATCGCAAAATAAAACATAAAAAGCCAACTAACGTCATTATAAACAGCGTGCACTTTGTCTTCGTAAACATTAGCCTCGGGCCGCATTACCCGCTTGCGGCGGATGCTCTCGAAACTCTCTAATAGATCTGGCTCATATTTCCGATACATTGTCAATATTTACATCGATATTAAGTACTTTTTTGTAAAATTAAACAAAAAAAAATTTTTTTTTTCTTTTTTCCAAAATAAAAAACAAAAAAAAACGCAAAACAAAACATAAAAAGCCAACTAACGTCATTATAAACAGCGTGCACTTTGTCCTCGTAAACATTAGCCTCGGGCCGCTTTACCCGCTTGCGACGGATGCTCTCGAAACTCTCTAATAGATCTGGCTCATATTTCCGATACATTGTCAATATTTACATCGATATTAAGTACTTTTTTTGTAAAATTAAACAAAAAATATATTTTTTTCTTTTTTCCAAAAAAAAAAACAAAAAAAAACGCAAAACAAAACATAAAAAGCCAACTAACGTCATTATAAACAGCGTGCACTTTGTCCTCGTAAACATTAGCCTCGGGCCGCTTTACCCGCTTGCGGCGAATACTCTCGAAACTCTCTAATAGATCCTGGCTCATATTTCCGATACATTGTCAATATTTACATCGATATCAAGTACTTTTTTGTAAAATTAAACAAAAAAAATTTTTTTTTTCCTTTTTCCCAAAAAAAAGCAAAAAAAAAACGCAAAACAAAACATAAAAAGCCAACTAACGTCATTATAAACAGCGTGCACTTTGTCCTCGTAAACATTAGCCTCGGGCCGCTTTACCCGCTTGCGGCGGATGCTCTCGAAACTCTCTAATAGATCTGGCTCATATTTCCGATACATTGTCAATATTTACATCGATATTAAGTACTTTTTTGTAAAATTAAACAAAAAATATTTTTTTCTTTTTTCCAAAATAAAAAACAAAAAAAAACGCAAAACAAAACATAAAAAGCCAACTAACGTCATTATAAACAGCGTGCACTTTGTCCTCGTAAACATTAGCCTCGCCGCTTTACCCGCTTGCGGCGGATGCTCTCGAAACTCTCTAATAGATCTGGCTCATATTTCCGATACATTGTCAATATTTACATCGATATTAAGTACTTTTTTGTAAAATTAAACAAAAAAAAATTTTTTTTTTCTTTTTTCCAAAATAAAAAACAAAAAAAAACGCAAAACAAAAACATAAAAAGACAACTAACGTCATTATAAACAGCGTGCACTTTGTCCTCGTAAACATTAGCCTCGGGCCGCTTTACCCGCTTGCGGCGAATACTCTCGAAACTCTCTAATAGATCCTGGCTCATATTTCCGATACATTGTCAATATTTACATCGATATCAAGTACTTTTTTGTAAAATTAAACAAAAAAAAATATTTTTTTCTTTTTTCCAAAATAAAAAACAAAAAAATCGCAAAACAAAACATAAAAAGACAACTAACGTCATTATAAACAGCGTGCACTTTGTCCTCGTAAACATTAGCCTCGGGCCGCTTTACCCGCTTGCGACGGATGCTCTCGAAACTCTCTAATAGATCTGGCTCATATTTCCGATACATTGTCAATATTTACATCGATATTAAGTACTTTTTGTAAAATTAAACAAAAAAATTTTTTTTTTCTTTTTTCCAAAATAAAAAACAAAAAAAAACGCAAAACAAAACATAAAAAGCCAACTAACGTCATTATAAACAGCGTGCACTTTGTCCTCGTAAACATTAGCCTCGGGCCGCTTTACCCGCTTGCGGCGGATGCTCTCGAAACTCTCTAATAGATCTGGCTCATATTTCCGATACATTGTCAATATTTACATCGATATTAAGTATTTTTTTGTAAATTTAAACAAAAAAAAATTTTTTTTTTCTTTTTTCCCAAAATAAAAAACAAAAAAAAACGCAAAATAAAACATAAAAAGCCAACTAACGTCATTATAAACAGCGTGCACTTTGTCCTCGTAAACATTAGCCTCGGGCCGCTTTACCCGCTTGCGGCGGATGCTCTCGAAACTCTCTAATAGATCTGGCTCATATTTCCGATACATTGTCAATATTTACATCAATATTAAGTATTTTTTTGTAAATTTAAACAAAAAAAAATTTTTTTTTCTTTTTCCAAAATAAAAAACAAAAAAAAATGCAAAACAAAACATAAAAAGCCAACTAACGTCATTATAAACAGCGTGCACTTTGTCCTCGTAAACATTAGCCTCGGGCCGCTTTACCCGCTTGCGGCGAATACTCTCGAAACTCTCTAATAGATCCTGGCTCATATTTCCGATACATTGTCAATATTTACATCGATATCAAGTACTTTTTTGTAAAATTAAACAAAAAAAATTTTTTTTTCCTTTTTCCCAAAAAAAAGCAAAAAAAAACGCAAAACAAAACATAAAAAGACAACTAACGTCATTATAAACAGCGTGCACTTTGTCCTCGTAAACATTAGCCTCGGGCCGCTTTACCCGCTTGCGGCGGATGCTCTCGAAACTCTCTAATAGATCTGGCTCATATTTCCGATACATTGTCAATATTTACATCGATATTAAGTACTTTTTTGTAAAATTAAACAAAAAAAAATTTTTTTTTTCTTTTTTCCAAAATAAAAAACAAAAAAAAACGCAAAACAAAACATAAAAAGCCAACTAACGTCATTATAAACAGCGTGCACTTTGTCCTCGTAAACATTAGCCTCGGGCCGCTTTACCCGCTTGCGACGGATGCTCTCGAAACTCTCTAATAGATCTGGCTCATATTTCCGATACATTGTCAATATTTACATCGATATTAAGTACTTTTTTGTAAAATTAAACAAAAAAAAAATTTTTTTTTCTTTTTTCCAAAAAAAAAAACAAAAAAAATCGCAAAATAAAACATAAAAAGCCAACTAACGTCATTATAAACAGCGTGCACTTTGTCTTCGTAAACATTAGCCTCGGGCCGCTTTACCCGCTTGCGGCGGATGCTCTCGAAACTCTCTAATAGATCTGGCTCATATTTCCGATACATTGTCAATATTTACATCAATATTAAGTATTTTTTTGTAAATTTAAACAAAAAAAAAATTTTTTTTTCTTTTTTCCAAAAAAAAAAACAAAAAAAAACGCAAAACAAAACATAAAAAGCCAACTAACGTCATTATAAACAGCGTGCACTTTGTCCTCGTAAACATTAGCCTCGGGCCGCTTTACCCGCTTGCGGCGGATGCTCTCGAAACTCTCTAATAGATCTGGCTCATATTTCCGATACATTGTCAATATTTACATCGATATCAAGTACTTTTTTGTAAAATTAAACAAAAAAAATTTTTTTTTCCTTTTTCCCAAAAAAAAGCAAAAAAAAAACGCAAAACAAAACATAAAAAGCCAACTAACGTCATTATAAACAGCGTGCACTTTGTCCTCGTAAACATTAGCCTCGGGCCGCTTTACCCGCTTGCGGCGGATGCTCTCGAAACTCTCTAATAGATCTGGCTCGTATTTCCGACGCATTGTCGAGTTCCAGTGGTTCTTTATTGCATTGTCCGTCCTGGGAATAGAAAATTATGACATTTATTGACAAATATAATAAAATCAACACACAACGTAACAATTCTTAAAAAGAGGAAAAAAATGTGGAAACAAAAAAAAAATTTTTGCTTTTTCTTTTTTTTTGCCCTTTTTTTATTGAAACACCTTTCTTATTTCATTGTTGTCTACATGATTACCTTTCAAATGAGACCTATTTTATGTCGATATCACTTTTACACCAGCAGTTACGATTGAATTAGTACAAGAGTCCGAAAAAAAAAACAAAATGGCTGCCATTTTACTACAGTAGAAGAAAAAAAGTTATGGCTGGTGATTTGGCTAAAAATGCCATATAGCATTCCATTAAAGGCTACGACACTGATGACAGGACACATTGTATATTGATTTATGATTGACTAGCTTTTGCCCGCGGCGTCACCCGCGTGAATTTCCCACGGGAACAGTGCCTTTTCCCGGAATGAAAGGGCACTGTTCCCGTGTCCTTTCGTTCCTATGTCCTTCTCCGTACTTCAAACTATGTGTATGCGAAATTTCAGGAAGATCGGTTCAGTAGATAAAGCGTGAAGAGGTAACAAACAAACTCACTTTCGCATTTATCGACCGAGCGAGCGCAGCGTCTCAGTTTCCACTAGCCGAAAATTCTTTTGTCTGTCCGGATGTTCTCGCCTACAGGTCGCAGTTCTGAACCGATTCTCATGAAATTTTGTGAGCAGGTTCGGTAATTTTATAGAATTTTTTAGTCGAGCCAGTTTTTCGAAATTTTAAAAAATGGCGGAAATATATAAAAAAAACCTCATATCTCAGCTATTTAAAAAAAAAACAAAAATGTCATTAGACGTTTTTTGTTATTCTTAATAAGACGCAACTTTTTTGTCTGAACAACATAGTGAAATTCAATAAAACCGCTAAAAATTCATATAGTGTAAATTCTCATACGATAGTTCACAAAAAAATCAATAGATGGCGCAGCAAAGCTTTAAATACTCGCAAATTCGCTTATTGACGTGGGTTTGGTATATTTATCTGTATGTATTTGTTACAAAATATAGTATTGTTAAATTAGCATCCCGTAAAGTCTTGAACCTACGTTGGGGCTAACTCAATCTGTGTGATTTGTCCGTATATATTTATTAATATTATTATTTATATTATTCGAGGCAAAAGAGGCAGATTTCAGTCACAAGAACATGTTTGGGCTTATGGGTAAAATATGAGACTTTTTACTTTCTTTCCAGCATTGGTAAGTAGGTTGGTTTCAAAACTCTTCTAAGTCAGGGACACGGCAAAATATCGGTTATTTCGTGGAAGGGCTCGCGAGGTCTACTGTTCTTACAGAACAACTAGTAATATTAGTTAGGATTAGGATAGAATAAAGATAATGTCTTACCTGCCGGGTAACAATTTGGCAATCTTCGCCCATTGGTTCCCTAGAAGCTTGTGCGCCTGGTATATAACCCTGTCTTCGTGTTCCGTCCATGCTGTTTTCTTTATTGAGGGGTTGAGGTGGTTGTGCCATCGCTCTCTGAAAATATTAAATAAAATAAATAAAAAATCAAAATAAAAATAGTTTATTTCAGGCTTTACAACCCATAATGTGAGTAACAGTGAGAGCTTAAAACTAAGTTTAACATATCTAAATTGTAAATTTGTCGACGAAAAATATGTAATACATGATTCTGAAACTTCTCCGACAAACCTTTCCCTGCCTAATTGTTCAACGACAGAACCTAAAAACTACGAACGAACCGACGACAGCCTAACAACTAGATTCTGTCGTTGAAACACCCATAAATGAATCGTACTGTCGGCGAAACGTTCTTAGTTGTAAGGTTCTGTCGTTGAACATCAGCGACAGAACCTAACAACTACGAATGAACCGACGACAGCCTAACAACTAGATTCTGTCGTTGAAACACCCATAAATGAATCGTACTGTCGGCGAAACGTTCGTAGTTGTAAGGTTCTGTCGTTGAACATCAACGACAGAACCTAACAACTCGAATGAACCGACGACAGCCTAACAACTAGATTCTGTCGTTGAAACACCCATACATGAATCGTACTGTCGGCGAAACGTTCGTAGTTGTAAGGTTCTGTCGTTGAACATCAACGACAGAACCTAACAACTCGAATGAACCGACGACAGCCTATAACAACTAGATTCTGTCGTTGAAACACCCATAAATGAATCGTACTGTCGGCGAAACGTTCGTAGTTGTAAGGTTCTGTCGTTGAACATCAACGACAGAACCTAACAACTCGAATGAACCGACGACAGCCTAACAACTAGATTCTGTCGTTGAAACACCCATACATGAATCGTACTGTCGGCGAAACGTTCGTAGTTGTAAGGTTCTGTCGTTGAACATCAACGACAGAACCTAACAACTACGAATGAACCGACGACAGCCTAACAACTAGATTCTGTCGTTGAAACACCCATAAATGAATCGTACTGTCGGCGAAACGTTCGTAGTTGTAAGGTTCTATCGTTGAACATCAACGACAGAACCTAACAACTCGAATGAACCGACGACAGCCTAACAACTAGATTCTGTCGTTGAAACACCCATACATGAATCGTACTGTCGGCGAAACGTTCGTAGTTGTAAGGTTCTGTCGTTGAACATCAACGACAGAACCTAACAACTCGAATGAACCGACGACAGCCTAACAACTAGATTCTGTCGTTGAAACACCGATACATGAATCGTACTGTCGGCGAAACGTTCGTAGTTGTAAGGTTCTGTCGTTGAACAATTAGATAAGTTTCAGAATCGTAATACATTTTAGAAAACTAAAATTTTTGAAATAGAAAAATATTCTACCTAAAATTATAAAGTTTTTAAATTTATAGTGTTCTATGTATAAGTAACAATATGCATTATTTGCTTGTTCTATGATCCAGAGATCCTTCTACTATCTTAGTAAAAGATTACTTGAAAATAAGTTCTAGTGCAAGAGCAAGATATCAAGATTATTCATGAAATTTAACATCATCGAGTCGTTAAAAAAAACGAATGAACTTTTACAAAATAATTAAAATTAATCATCGAAGGTTTCTGTTTTTTTAATTGAATGCCAATGGATTAATTACCTGCATTGTTTTCCTATCCTGCCCTTCAAATGCCGCGCGATCAACGTCCATTTTTTCGGTCCGTATTTAGCGACCAACTCTGTTACCTTCTCATCCTCCTGCAAAAAGAAATAAAAACATTTTGAAAACACTGAAATAATTTTAAATACATTTTTAACCATATAACAATATTGTATTGTCTTTTGTGTCCAAAAGATAGATTTATAAGCATGTTTATACTTCATGTTATGCTTATAAACATGATCGAATGCCTATTATAAAAATGCTTCAAAAATATAAACCGAGATAAAAAAAATTGCCCGTATTACATGAGAATCAAGTAGACCAGTTCCTCCTGGCAGCAACGCATGATGAGTTAAATCTACAATAGAATTTATAGTAACGTTCCCGTAGCAAAATTATGCCTAAAACGGTCAAACTCCACTAAAGTAAGTAGGTAAGTACCTTGCGTTCATTATATTTAATTGCCTGTCAAAATGTATGGAGCCTTCGAGATCAGTCAAGCCGCTATTGCGTGCTCAAAAACACAGAACGTTTAAACCAATTTTGATGAGGAATCGATTTGTTCCAATCATCGATATTAGATCATACCATGGTATCTACCAAAAGTACGTTGCGATTTTTATGCCACTTCGATACGGCATACTACACGCATGTTTGTCATTAATACCTACTGGTATAACTCAAAATTTAAAAAAAAGAATTAAATTGCAAAATATACTACATCCATTGATAGGTTTATTATCAGGGGCCCTATTTTTGAAAGTGTGACTCACCAAAAAAGCGTGAGCCGAATGATTTTTCATTCGATATCCATTGTTCCGTATTTTTGAATTGTCTATGTCGAATAATTCGCAACGAGTGGTCTAGACCACTCGTTTTCGTATGATTTGGTGGTCGAACGTTTTTTTACGTCAAAATCATGAATGACATAAGACAACCGGATACGGATATAGATGGAGTCTATTAGAATTTTCAATTTTGCGTTCCGTTTAACGCTTACGTTCTCTTTGATTGAAAATTTACGAACATTTTTTTTACGATTCGTTACCGATTCGGTTTTCGTTGCGTAGAATGGAGCAGAAATTATTTCTCGCATTATTTTCATATCACTGGCAACATTGCTAGACGAGTGATTTCAAAAATACGGCTTTTATGTTTTTAGTGACATAGTAGGACGAGTGCGACATAATAGTCTATTCGTTTTCAGCGGTATGTCATACTTTCAAAAATAGGGCCCCCCCTGAAGCGAGAAATTCAAAGCCACCGACCGAATACGTCTACTCATACAGCTTTTACTAATGTACGGTGTTTTAAAAGTGATTTTTGAGGATGGTTTAGATTTGTGAAGAAAAGGATGGCGCTACTTACGCTATTCTGACAGACACTGCCTACATATTACTATTCTCTCTTTTTAGTCGTATTTCCTCATACTGAGGATCGTGGTCATTATATGGAATGAAACACACACAAGTATAGTTGCCGTCACGTAAAAAGCGCTGGCGGTTAAGCTGCGCAGTAGGCGATATATCGGTCTATGCGGTGAGCGGGGGTCGGGCGGGTCTCATCCGGCGCGCGCGATTAGTTCGTCAGTCGATGCCCATGCCCAAGCTTCACCCCCTCCTCACCCTACCAGCGGACATTTTACGTGATGGGAAGTATACACAACGACTCCTTGGCAATTTTAATGGAGTGGTTTGCCATTGTCTTCTCCATTTCAAACCCTAGCTGATAATCATAACCAGAGTGCTGGTTTCCTCACGATGTTTTCTTTCATCGGAAGCAAGTCGTCGTCGATGAAAACTAACAAAGGTACATGAGGCAGGTTGATATACAAACTCATGTAGCACGGGCAGGATTCGAACCTGGGACTTTTGCAGCCACGGGCGCTCTATACAACTCGGCCGCCACCGCTTCTACTATTACATAATATGACATAGGTAGTAAAGTAACCAAGCCCAAACTTTAAAAACCAGCTGATCGAGTCGGTTGAAATTCGTATTTTTTTTCGCCCACCTTACCGACCTTGTACGCAGTAATTTTCACACGATCAGATGTTTGAGGATGTTCGTCTTTTTGCTGATCCTTTTTGTCGATGGATGATGTATGGGGCTCTTTAGGGATTACGCTGCGCTGTGCCGGTGTATGGATTAGACTATAGAGATTGGACTGTTTTGTTTGAGATTACACCATTTTAATTGAGATCATGATTAATCACATTTCATTGACTGCGCTTTTTACATATATTTCAAATAGTACGTCTTTAATAGATTTTTATAGGCGATATCAGTTTGGAAATCTTTTAGAAAAGTGAAAATTGTTATCTTATAGAACAGTATTGAAAAAAATATAATTTAATTTTTTCTAGTTTTTTTGCTCATTGAATGGACTTTTTGTAGCATTTTTGGTTAATTTTTTCTACTACAGCAGTTGATTGGATCAAATTATTGTTATTTAATAGCCATTTAAGCAAAGGCCTCTCTCTCCTTCTTCCAAAACTCTTGATCTAAGATATATCGTTCCACAATTTGGCTTTGTGTATCAAATTTTAATTTTATTTTAAACTAGCTTTAGCCCCCTTTTAGAATTTCCCACGGGAACAGTGCTATTTCTCGGAATGAAAGGTAGCCTATGTCCTTCTCTGTACTTCTAACTATGTATATGCGAAATTCCAGAAAGATTGGTTCAGTAGATGAAGCGTGAAGAGGTAACAAACAAACCATCTCACTTTCGCTTTTATAATATTAGTTAGTTTAGGATTACGATTAAGTAAGTGGCATTGAGAATAAATATGAATAAAAAAAATAAATGAATGAAAAAAAATGAATGAATGATATAAATAAATGAATTTTATGTAAGTAAAATGTAAGTGCTGTATACGTGCCATAATCAGCTGGTCTTTTAAGTTTTTTTATGCTTTAGTTATTTGCAAAAAAACTGATGTAAATATCCAGTTCCTCGAACAAACCACACGTGTCACAGAACAAACAGAAAAAAAATTTGACCGAGTCAAGGCCAGTTTCCCATATGCCACGGTACCTCAATAGCTTCGAGGTAAAGTTACGTCAACTTTGGGCCCTCATTCTCACTGGATCCCCATGTCCATCATACACCGAGATTTAAAAAGGAGTGTTATGTATATATGTGTGTGGTACAGAGATATATGAAAAATATTATTTTTAAATCTGAACTTTGTGCTACCTATACTAACTTATTTTTAAGTATTATATACTAAACTAACACTATACCATAAGGACTGTCTAAAATAAAGCTTCATTCACTCATATAAAACGGGTTATTTTTCCGCAACTGTTCCTTCGCTTACTCATACATACATACAATCACGTCTTTATACCTTACGAGCTAGACCGAGCCAAGAGTCGTGAGACTCGAAGGCCACGCTTAGCTAATAGCTGGCATTTTTGATGGATTGGAGATTCAGATATGACAGGTTGGTAACCCATCGCCTATGAGTGGAGGAATCTCCAGTTTAAAACCCTTTCCCTCGATTGAATTTTACAATCTGCGCGGGAAGAGAAGCAGCCGGCACTTTCTATGTTTTTTCTCCGCTCCCAGACCAGCTTGGAAGCTTCGCTTACTCACACACACACACAAAGTTATGTTTTTCAGAATGAACTTTACAATCCATCTGAATGCTTGTCGTCCTTGGTTTATTTTTGTTCCATGATTTATTTTATAATCCTGAGGCTGTCTGTTCCGTGATATCACCAAATCCGGTGACACACCTAGTAAGACACATTCCTCATTTATATTCGTGGGAAAACTAGGCGTATGAAAATTAATTAGCATGTAATATAGACTCGCTCGACCGTTGTACATTCAAATGCAGAGAAACCTGACCCCCTATCGAATGGGACGAGTTGAGAATGGGACGAGTTGCGAATAGGACAAGTTGCTATTTGGACGAGTTGCGAAAGGGACGATTTGCGTCATGCCCCTCACCGAATCCTATCTCTAACTGTACGGACACAGGGCGGGCGCTTCATAGAAACGGGGCGTCAAATATACCTACTACTACTACAAATGAAACTGTATATCCGTGAACACGTCAGTAACACGTCCATGTGTGCGTTTTCATAGTCGAGCGTCCCACAACCACACAAGAACGGGGGAGAAGTGCGAGGGGTGCGGGGGGTTGCCATATTGCGAGAGGGGCAGGGAGTTTCCTTTCTGTACGTAGTACTAATATTAATTCTGTGGTACAGACACAACATTTGTTCATTGGTTGTGCACATATTTTCCTGTTCAAATCTATAGCCAGAGAATAATTTATGATGACTGTTTTTGAAATAACTTGAATGAGTTTTATTTGATATCTCAGAATACAGATCCAACTAAAAATATCATTGCTGTATTTTATATACTTATACTTAACAATGAATGTACTCTCATGCTTACTTTAACACAAGCATAAACAACAAGAATACGTACGTATACAGCTTCGTAATTGAAAATTTAAATTAGATTGAGTGTAAGTATATCAAACAAAAAGCAAAGAGTAAAAGAGAGAGCAAAAAGCGGTCAAAGCAGCCAGACTCCGCTAGCTCGGACATGTGGAGAGAATGGAAGAGGATTGTGCCGTCAAAAGAGCATATGAGGGTCGACCGCGGGGCCGGCGACCAGTCGGGCGCCCTTGGTACCGCTGGAGCGATGATGTTCTGAAAGACCTACAGAGCCTCAGAGCGGACAACTGGCGAGAATTGGTGCAAGACCGCAACAAATGGCGTCATCTCGTGTCGGAGGCCAAGATCCACTTCGGGTCGCTGCGCCGCAGTAGAAGTAAGTAAGTACATCATAAAGTTAGCAAAAAGATTCACTGACATTTATTTCTTCTATG
The DNA here is from genome assembly GCA_018467065.1 of Ephestia elutella. Classification (NCBI taxonomy): domain Eukaryota; kingdom Metazoa; phylum Arthropoda; class Insecta; order Lepidoptera; family Pyralidae; genus Ephestia; species Ephestia elutella. The sequence goes on along the minus strand of CM031591.1, from coordinate 4,385,222 downwards.
TCTATGGCAAGTGAGCGAAGGAATTTCAAAGTCCCATGCGGCTTATGTCTGGCTGAGGCACAATAACTCATTTTAACTATATTTTTTAGATTTCTGTGGATACAACCTATTCTGAAGTTACGTGCAAGCATACTTTATTATAAACTAACTTGTGCCCGCGACTTCGTCTGCGCGTAATTTACTATAGTTAATTTCTCCGGTTCTAAACTGTGTATCAAGATGAACCTACGCCAGATTTTCAGTTAGACCAGTTAGATCTATATACATATAACAGTGAAAACCGCATCAAATTTGGTCTAGTAGTTTTTGCGTGATACGCGTACAAACAGAAAGAACAGATACAGACAGAAAGAAAGACAGACAGACAAAAAAATCTAAAAAAAAATGTTTTGGAGTCTATTAGCCTTATAAAGACCCCTCATCATACTTGTTATTAGATATCTCTTATGTACAGACAGACCAGTTACAGTTTTATTATATGTATTGATTTAATGATATGAGAATTCTTTGAACACAACCGGTGAATGCAATTTTTTTTACCACATTTGACCACACGCGTGGTCAGCCAAATGGTGAATAACCCAACTATCATGATGCTTATTTAGCGACAATACCACAATTAATTATGCAAGAATCCTATGCGTCCACTCGTGCGCAGTGTAGTCGACCCGTGAGTCAGTTTCCTCTTGCGTTTAACTATGGCAGATGGTATTGTTTTGCGAACTAGTTTGTTTACTGTATATTTGCTTTGTTCTTCCCTTATGTATGTACACGTTAAGTTTAATAAGCATTAGGCATGATACACATCGCCTATGAAAGTTACCGTAATCAAAATTAGTTACAGGCGAGTATTTAGACAATCATCATCATAATGTCCTCATAAGGAAACTCCCTGCCCCTCCCGCACTTCTCCCCCGTTCTTGTGTATATTGGGGCGCCATGACTATGAAAACGCACACTTTGTCGTGTTACTGATGTGTTTACGGATATACAGTTTCATTTGTAGTAGTAGTAGGTATATTTGACGCCCTGTTTCTATGAAGCGTCCGCCCTGTGCCTATGGCTATGTACGATTAAGATAGAACCAGTAATCCAGTCTTATCACGTAAAAAGGGCCCAATTTTAAGGCGGAAAAGTCCTCGGAAAATATAAAAATTAAATAAGATAGAAGCACCCACCTCCTTGCTCCAAGAAACTTTGACTAGTTCCGGGTTGACCAGGGATAGCCCAGTTCAAAGACAAATCCGACGTCTGGACGTCGGATTTGTCTTTGAAATTCAATCAGTCGAGTCAGCTTTGTGACGCAATGTCGCTGTCTACACACTTAGCTAGCTTACAGCAATAAGGACCTACCTCCTTGGTCCAAGGACCTTTGACTAGTTCGGGGTTGACGACCTTCGTCCACCGCTGCTGGCACTGGACGTCGGATCTGTCTTTGAACTGGGCTGAAATCAGCTCCCAGTTCTCACTGTACATCTTCACGTACGATTTTAACCGCTTATCCTGTAAAAAAAAGCAATTTATTTAAGACTAGCGCCCCGTCCCGGCTTTGCACGGGATGTACATACATTATTTGTAGTCATATCACTCAGGTACAATGTAGCTATCTTTTGGTGTTTTTTTTTTAATTGGTTCAGAACTTACAAATCCTTCCTCTTATAATATTAGTATGATAGTATGACTAGCTTTAGCCCTCGACATCGCTCGAGTGAATTTTGTTTCCCCCCATTTCACCTCCTCAGGGGGTAGACTTCGGAGCAATGCGTCATGCGTCACTCGCGGCCCATGCAGCCATGCGGCTGTACTTTATATTACAGGAGTATATGGAACCCTTTCCGAGCGATGCGTCACATGACGCATGTGGCCGTGACGCATCGCTTGGAAAGGGTTACATATACTCCTGTACATCAAAGTGCAGCCGCATGGGCCCTAAGTGACGCATGACGCAGGCCGCAGGCCGCAAGCCGCATTGCTCCGAAGTCTACCTTACGCTATATAAAGAGCCTGTCTGCAAAATTTCAAGTTATTACGTTCAGCGGTTTCGTCTCTGTGTTGATTTACCAATAAGTCAGGGTCCATTAAAACGAGACCTGGTGGTATGGTTCTTTCCCCAAATACTCAAAATCATCAATCTACAATCCGTGGAATCAACTTCCTGCGGCGGTGTTCCCGAACCGATAAGACATTGGAACCTTCAAAAACGAGTCTACGTCTTCTTGAAAGGCCGGCAATACTCTTGTAATACCCCTGGTGTTGCAGTTGTCCATGGGCAGCGGTGCTCGCTGACCATGCATCAGGTGACCCGCTTGCTTGTTTGCCGCCCTATGTTATAAAAAAAACATCACTATAGTAATCTCGTTTCATATATACCTCATCTTTGGTCCACCTCCCCCTGTTGATATTCTTCCGCGACCCAGAACTTTTGGTTGCAGCCGGCACATCGTCGTAGTTTGTCGAGTCCTCTGAATACTCGCTAGTCTCGGAATCATAGCCGCTTCGTCTGTTGACAAACATTTATTAAGTTTACGTCATTGAAAAGACTAAAGTATTGTGCTGAACAACTTCAAGACGACTAATCTTGATCAAATCAAATACTTGGGTATGATTTTAAAGTATAAAGGGGATTCATGTTTTGAACTCATACCCAAGTAAATATTTGAGGTAGTTTGATTTGAGGGATGTTTGTTCTGACTTTAAATATTTGTAATTCATTTAATTTATTTGCAATAAATAGGATAAAGGTGTTAGGTGTAATAAGGTGTATTTGGGCTCGTTACTTTAGAATAATGGGGAAGTGGACAAGGAGGTTAAGCGCAGAGTCAACGCAGGATGGCAGAAGTGGAGAGAAGTGACCGGCACAATATGTGATCCAGAATTGCCGATAAGGTTGAAGGGGTAAATTTATAAAGTGGTTGTGTGACCAGTGATGTTGTACGGATCGGAATGTTGGGCTACCAAAGTACAGGATGAAAAGAGGCTTCACTCTGTTACGTTGGATGTGAGGGGTGAAAAGAAGAGATAGAATAAGAAATGTTTACGTGAGGGGAAGTTTGAAGGTTGCACCTGTAACTGATAAGGTAAGAAGTAACAGACTCACTTGGTTTGGCCACGTGATGAGGAGGGAAGAGGAACATTTACTAAGGAGAGCTGTGTCAATGAAAGTAGGTGGATATAGGGGGAGAGGAAGGTCAAAAAAGAGATGGATGGATTGTGTTGGGGAGGATATGAAGGTACTGGTAAGTAGATAAAACTATGGCTAAGGATAGAAAATTGTGGGAGAGAAAAGACATTTTGCGCCGACCCCAGATGATGAATATGGTAAGGCAGATGATGATGATTTGAGGGAAGATGAACCATATACATAACATAGCCCAGCCGCGCAAGCGAGGCCGAAGGTCGAGCTCCGTCTCATAAGCAAAGAGCGGAAGTTATACTCAAATTGTGTACTATCACCTATCACCAAAAGTAATCATCAGACAAAAGGTTTAAATTCGATTTGATTCAAATGTAGATCTGACTGATGGAAACGACAAGCAAATCCAAAGGATATTAGCGAGGCATATACAAAACTTTGTTTACGAAATTAATTTTGGGAAACGTCGTGTAAATACAATAGAAAGTATATGTAATTATAAATGTTTGTAGAAACTGATTCGGCTGATAACATAATTCACAAGATTTCTTAAAATAATGTGCGATAACAATATAAGAGAAAACCATTATAAAACCTGAACTGGAATATGCAGCGGTTAAACAGTGGTGATAAGATGGACAAATATTAAACTTTCGTTAATAATGCAGTCATAAAGGGGTCTTCTCTAAGAGAGACAAAAAATACATCTACCTAGTTAAGACTGCATCACACGTTTTAATCTAAAACAGTCGCTACTGATTTAATCCTGTACCGCAAGTCTCAAACTTTACGTCTGATCAATCATATAATCGCTTGAAATTGAGATAATCGCTTGCAATAACTTACTTTCTTTTCGTGGCCATTTTTTTTGAGGCGATATAATATGCAAAATCCTTAACTATCACATCAATAATGAACCAAAATATCATATTAACAAACTATAAACACCAATTTCACCGTTTTTAATAAAAAATAGAGGCCGCAAAAGATTTTATCGAGCATTCATAACCATATTTGTAAGTCTGTCCAATGTCAATTTAGGCATCTACGGTTATAGCTAACAATACAATCGACGAATTCTATCGGCCTCATATGAGCCGCCGATAACTGTAACCACAATTGCGATACAAGTAAATTCATAGTATTTTGATACTTTCACGTGTTTTGGATTAGTTTTTATTTCATTTTATTGTTTTCTTGATTATTTGACACTTATAACATTATCTTAATGCACATTTCCATGAAATTTTAACAAATTTTTAAATTACGATGTTAGTACTAGATGACAGCACTGATGAGCACTGTAAGTATTTCCTTAAATCGCCCCGCGCGGCATTCGATTATCTCCTTCCAACTGGCGGTTTGGGTTGCGACCAGCCAATTACAAGAGAGAATCTGTTCGCTCGCGCCGTTGCACAGTTAACCATACCGAATAATATTGTTCGCTAACTTAACTTTACCGGACTAGCAAGTTATACTGTTTTCGTTATGGTAAACATTGGATTCTAGTTAAAGATAGCTCTAACCACGTTTGGGACGAGAAAAGTTACCATTCTAAAAATGTTTGCCAATTATGGGGAAATGGGGAAATTACCCTAAGCGATTTTATGAGTGCAATATTGTACCTCTGTTTTTATTATTACCTAACAATATTATTTAACTTTGCTATAATGAGTGTTGGTTTAATTTTAATGCTGATTTATTTTTAAAAAAACGGGCGTATTAGTTTTAGTTTCTTTTTCTTGGTAATACTTACGGTGAATAGTAAAAGTTTTAAAAAGTGTTGGTTTAATTTTTATGCTCATTTATTTAAAAAAACGGCCGTATTAGTTTTAGTTTCTTTTTCTTGGTGAATACTAGGTTTTTCGGTGAATACTAGAAGTTTAAAAAAAATCACAAATACTGATGGTATTTTATTATGGACATAGGCTTTATATTATTCCGTCCGTACAATAAAATTTTACATAGGTAGTAATGGAATTTGCAAATTACCTGCGAAAAAAGTTTTATGTTACAACAACTTAAGTTTTTCTTAGGGTAGGCAAATGGTGTTCTCTGATGACTCTTTATGAACGCTGTGCAATGAAACCATGCTTACTGCAAAAGTGCATGCATGTACTTTGTCCGATTTAAATGTACCTAAATCATAGAGATGAAGAATCAATAAAAAAACAAATATTATTTCAATGCATCGTTTGATATTAAAATCAAATCGAACAAATCGGTGCATTGATATAAAAGAACGACTTCTATTCTAATATATCAACGTCTTAAATCTGAGTGAGTGACATAGACTAAGTAAACAAGCTAATTATTATTAAAAAATAAAAACACGATCGACAACTCACATAGCCTATGTCACTCGGAGAAATGCGAGGAAATATGTTTAGCTGTTCAGGACTTATGGTGGAATAAAGAAACTTACATACATACATACTTACATACGTGAACCCTGAAAACATAACACTCCTGTTGTCCTGTTGTTGGTCAGTTGTGTAAAAAGAATAGACCCGGCATAACAATCTATATACAAACAGTAGTTATGCGGTCGGTCGCCATGTTTTGTCACTATTATTAGTACGCGCAGGCGGCCATCTTTGTGCCAAATTCTTTGTTAGCGCCGGCTTTACATGTGCACGACTTTTTGTAGGTATGTCATCATGCATATCTTTTCTTTTTCTTTCGTCTGAGGTGGATGAGCATTAAGTTCTCGTATTTTCTTTTTACTATTATATTTGACAATATGTACTTACTACATTTTGCTATATAAATTAAGACGCAAAAATTCTATTTTTCGTTACGTCGATTTCAGAACATAGTTTAGTAAAATAATTTTCAATTACTGGCAACATTAGGACAAATGACACTTCTTGTCACTCTAAATAATATTGTTATCGTTTATCGCTAGAGCTATTGTATATCGGTTAAAATAAGATCCCGACTTGCATTTTGCGCTAAAGTAAGGTCATTGGCGTTTCACCAACGAAATCTCAGTAAAATCAAGTGTATATTTGTAGAGACTTCCACTGCTGGTGCAAAACCTAGATCATTAATTATAAGAAAAATATTACAATAATAGGCTTCTCAAATAACTGCTAATACTTATAAATCTTCAATATGGTCGTGTCTTCTTTAGGAGAAACAGAAAAGATATTTTCCCTAATATAAATATTCAATTCGGTCTCATTTCCAGCTAATTAACTACTATATGAGCGAGTGTGCTTCCAGTTCATCGATCATAGAAGGAAAGATAGAAAGGGCCCAGCGAGACCAAGACAGAGTTATATGAGGCAAATAAAGGAGAAAGTGAATATCGTGTCGTATAAATAAAGAAGTGAAAGAGTTAGCAATGAAAAGAGAAAAATGGAAGGAACTCCACCGACAAGAGCCTCTTAAATTTTATTCAAAATTCAAAATCTCTTTATTTTCAATAAAATGTATGTACAGAGGTCTTAAAAATTATGTGTCTAATTACGTTCTACCTTGGTAAGGTGTGCAAATATAATAATATAATAAGATTAGTTCTATTTCAAATTAGATTCACAAATCAGTCAAATCAAAAAGGAAGCATATCAATTAAAAATACAATTTCGAAAAATAGTCAGTAAAAAATAAATCAAATAGATATTATGTCTTCTAAAAACTCTTCAATACTATAATAGCATTTATCTAGCAATATATTTTTTTAACTTTGCTGCAAATTTACTTATATTTTGTTCTTTAGTTTATGATAATGAAACGAGCGAAGTTTAAAATTTTAAATACTACCAAAATTCTTCCATTATGGATTGGCATTTCATAATAATACCAATGAAAGACTGTAGGTGGTTCAGTGGCCACATAGAAAATTATACCACCTGAAACACTATACGATCCACAATAAAAAGTGGTAAACTTTTCGAGTGGTCCTCTGTACATTAAGGAATAGATCTCACGCAGGCATCTCTCTTTTAGAAATAAAAGATATAAAAAGTAAAAATGCCTCTTCATTTTGGATTTGGCCTCATGAACACCTCAAAGAAACCGAGACTGATGAAGCGTGCCAATTTATTTTTTTATCTCTTCTGCTTTTCATTCATTTCATTATCAAAGGTAATAAAAAAACCGGACAAATGCGAGTCAAACTCTCGCGCACCGAGGGTTCCGTACACGTAAAGCATCTAACATTATAGCTCTAACTAAAAGGCCAACTGGTTTCAAAAACAAACTTAACTTTGCAGTTCGATCCCTACGATCCAGAGCAAAAATAAGTTTGTAACACTTTTCAGACTTCCAACATATTAAGCCTGCATCACACGTTTTTAGCCAAAACAGGCGTTACTGAATTGACCCTGGTGCCAAAACTAGATCATTATTGATAATAAAAATAGTACTATAGGCTACTCAAATAACTGCTACTACTTATACGAGACAGATAAAAATATTTTGCCTTTTATTTTTGCGTAAATACCTTCCAGAAAACACGAAAAATACGAAAAACAAGGTTCACGGCTTTAACGAAATCATTATGTAAAACACAAATTATAATTTCTACATAATGTTAAATCGCGAGTTTATTAAACTAGCTACAAGTTGCTCGTTTTAGATTTTTGAAAAATAACTCGAAAAAAATATTATATATCGTAACAATTCACTAAGAAATTCCCCATACATTTTTTGTATGGCAATGCCATCGCTCAATATATATATACGAGTTCCAAGCCCACGAAAAATCAGTCTGCCGGTAAGAGTCAAGGGGAATCCACGTCGCTCTGCTGCTCGGGAGGCATTTAATTTTCGCGTGTTCATGTATTCACAGACAGCAGAGAGTAATGTAGATCAGAGTTACATATTTATTACTTTTAATCTTTATAAAATTTATATAGGTACCATTTTCTTACTCATGAATGATGGCCGACAATTTTTGATGAAATAGAAATCGTAATAAATCGCAATCATAGAAATCGTAATAAATCGAAATCATAGAAATCGAAATCATAAAAATCAAAATAAATCTAAATCAAGATCCAAGATGGCGGACAACTTTTTTTAATTTTGCGATATGTATATCGTTTCATAAGTTTTTCAGTGCGCTGATTACGAAAATAACATTTTTTTGAGATCCAAGATGGCGGACAACTTTTTTTCAATTTTACAATATGGGTATGTTTTTATAGGTTTTTTCGGTGCGCTAATGACAAAAATAACATTTATTTTGAGATCCAAGATGGCGGGCAGTTTTTTTTCATGTTTACAATATGGGTATGGTTATATAGGTTTTTGGGGACGCTGATGATGAAAATAACATTTATTTTGAGATCCAAGATGGAGAACAGTTTTTTTATTTTATTTTACAATATGGGTATCGTTTTCTAGGTTTTTGGGGACGCTGATGACGAAAATAACATTTATTTGAGATCCAAGATGGAGGACAGTTTTTTATTTTATTTTACAATATGGGTATCATTTTTTAGGTTTTTGGGGACGCTGATGACGAAAATAACATTTATTTTGAGATCCAAGATGGCTGACAGTTTTTTTATTATTTTACAATATGGGTATCGTTTTCTAGGTTTTTTGGGGACGCTGATGACGAAAATAACATTTATTTTGAGATCCAAGATGGAGGACAGTTTTTTATTTTATTTTACAATATGGGTATGTTTTTATAGGTTTTTCGGTGCGCTAATGACAAAAAATAACATTTATTTTGAGATCCAAGATGGCGGGCAGCTCTCTTTAAGATCAGCGTCCCCGAAAACCTATTAAACGATACCCATATTGTAAAATAATAAAAAAACTGTCAGCCATCTTGGATCTCAAAATAAATGTTATTTTCGTCATCAGCGTCCCCAAAAACCTAAAAAATGATACCCATATTGTAAAATAAAATAAAAAACTGTCCTCCATCTTGGATCTCAAAATAAATGTTATTTTCGTCATCAGCGTCCCCAAAAACCTAGAAAACGATACCCATATTGTAAAATAAAATAAAAAAACTGTTCTCCATCTTGGATCTCAAAATAAATGTTATTTTCATCATCAGCGTCCCCAAAAACCTATATAACCATACCCATATTGTAAACATGAAAAAAAAAACTGCCCGCCATCTTGGATCTCAAAATAAATGTTATTTTTGTCATTAGCGCACCGAAAAACCTATAAAAACATACCCATATTGTGAAAATTGAAAAAAAGCCTACAACATGTTAACCATATTGCAAAATTGAAAAAAAAAATTGTCCGCCATCTTGGATCTCAAAATAAATGTTATTTTTGTCATCAGCGCACCGAAATACCTATATAACCATACCCATATTGTAAACTTGAAAAAAAAGTTGTCCGCCATCTTGGATCTCAAAATAAATGTTATTTTTGTCATCAGCGCACCGAAATACCTATATAACCATACCCATATTGTAAACTTGAAAAAAAGTTGTCCGCCATCTTGGATCTCAAAATAAATGTTATTTTTGTCATCAGCGCACCGAAAAACCTATGTAACCATACCCATATTGTAAACGTGAAAAAAGAGTTGTCCGCCATCTTGGATTTCAAAATAAATGTTATTTTCGTAATCAGCGCACTGAAACACTTATAAAACGATACCCATATTGCAAAATTAAAAAAAGTTGTCCGCCATCTTGGATCCAAAAATACTATTTTTGTAAACCTCATCCCGAAAAATTGGCCTTCATGGGATGCCAGGCAGATGTTTAACATCTTAGCATCCTGGCACGACGGTCATGCTATTTTCTGTAGCGGCATTCGTGTCCATTTTACTGCCATCTCGCGCCAAGTATGTTTTACATAAGAAAATGGTCGTAATTTTATTTTTAGTATTCATTACCATAAAACAAGAAAAAAAAATTATATAGGTACCAACAAATCCTTTGCCGGATCCCTGTCACTTATTACTTCGGGTTAGCGGCAATCTCACGTGTCGATGTGTGCGTGTGACTTGCACACAGCCAGCTGAGGTCTATCAAATACCTAAACTCGGTCGGGCGCGCGGACGTGATACACTCTTAACAATTTTCAGATTTATTTATTTCTGTATAAGTACTGTTAGACCTCGCTTTTTACCAAATCTCATAATTTTAGGTCAAGAGAAAGGGATTAGCATTTTGGGGAAGTACCCCATAGGGTTTGATTGGCAGCAATCAAAACCTATGGGGTACTTCCTACTACTTGAAATCGCAAAATACATGTATGCGAAAATTCGCAACATTTACGGTAATATCTTTTGATCGCGTTGACGTATAATTGTGATTATTTTTTAGCAGGAAGAGACCGTGAACCCGAGTATTCGATTTTTTTTACTCAGGAACGCTTAAAGGCGTACAACCTTTAAGCGTTCCTGAGAAAAAAAGTTTGACAGACAGACGGACAACAAAGTGATCTTATAGGGGTTCCGTTTTTACCTTTTGAGGTACAGAACCCTAAAAATAATTTTTAAAATAGTATAAATATGTACCTTCATCATCATATATATATATAACTGTGCCTGTAGGTAGTTTTTTTTTTCAATTAAAATAAAATAAATAAATATTCAGCCCATATCAACCCACTGCTGGGTATAAATACCTTATCTTATCATACAGTTAAATTAGACGCAACATTAGCATACGACATAACAAATCTTTAGAAAACGTAAAACCAAAGAAAACAACCAGATCTCAGTTCTGCTCGTCTCCCGGTCACGTTTTAAAATAGAACTAAAAAAACTAGCAGATGTATTGTATTGGATCCTGTTTATCCTTGGATAAGGATCATAACTCCACGTCTGCTTACGTAATGAGTACGGTCGAACCACGTACTAACATTATTAGCCTTGATTTCTTGAGATTGGGTTACTTCAAGAAATCATCCAACAAAGAAGTTTGGACATCTCTTCAAAAGCTGGTTAACTAACTTGTCAGAAAATACTCAAACTTTTACAAATAAATGTACAAAACAAACATTTTGTCAAAATTTATTGCTTGCCCGTGTTTACATTGAAAGGCTACAGCGCTATCGATGATAAAAAACCTATACAGAAAGCATGAATTCTTTGAAAAAGAAACACTTTTTTCTGTTTTTTATGTAACATTGTTACATAATGTACTTTATGTTATCTTTAGGCAAAGCACTCAAACGAACTTCCCTAAGTAAAAATAGGATCTTTGAAACCTCCGTAACAGAAATGTTTCCCTTGGATTTTAACTTATCGAGGTTCTACTGAGGGTATCTGAATAAAAATACTTAGATGACTAAAATTCTTATTTCTCAGGACATCTTTCTACCGTTATCCAACTTTCTTTCTACTGAAAAGAAACATAATTTTCACCAAAGTCTACATTAGTAGTATTCGAGTAGACACATTACTCTTTTCGTTTATCAACATCAATTTCAGAATAGTAGGGTAGAAACCAGGTACCACTAAAATTCGAAGAATTCGCAAATGGAATACAGATTATGAAGTAAAAAACCTCAATGGCGGCGGCGCCTAAATTCATCTTCAATTTGCAGACAGCAATTCTCAGAAAAGGGCAAGTACTTTTTGCTGGCCCTATAGGTCTATACTCTGTAGTAAACGAATTTAGTACTTATAGTTAATGTAATAATGGTAGTAATTGCTTGTAAGATCAATCCAGAGAACGGCGAAGGATCCTAGCACGAAACAAGATCTCGTAATAGGTGAGGAAAAATAACTCATACCGGTTTAAGAACAATAATGTACTGACTTTCGATGAGGTAAGAATGAAATAAAAAATAATGGTAGACGATTTTGCATAGTTCATATCAAGTCAGCTGATAGCATAACATGTTTTTTAGCCCATTCATTTGGTAAACTTGATGCCTTAATTCATTCAACGCGTCATTAATGAAATTTAATGTTTAGGTGACTATGACCACATTCAAAAAGATTTAAAGCTACGATGTTATACAAAGTAATATCAAAAATCTTGACGATTTCAAAGAATTCTACAAAACATTGTTGTGTATTTGTCAGACTCACTCATATAACATCACGTCGAGTTATCCAAAAAGAGAAGCGAAGTTAATCCTCGTTGAACAACACGCCATTATTTACATCAACACATTTTACACAAAATTAACACAATCACAAATTAAATTGCACACAAATTCACGCTCCGAAGATTTCCCGCCAAAACAGTCCCAATAACATTGCTCCACGCACAGGCGTCGCGCGCGCATTCGATCTCCCGACTAAGTAAGGGCATAATAAATAAAGAAAGATAAAGAAAAATTCCGTCTCTTGTTCCCACACTCACACTACAATAAATATTCACGAACACACCTACACGAGCCGCATACGCAAGACGTAATAAGGGTGAAGGGATCGACAAAAACCCTAGAGGCGAGAAGAGGACAACAAATAACAATGATATGAGGAGCGACAAGGATGTAGAATCAGGTACAAAAATCATACCCTACAGGGAGAATGTGTGACGCAACAGCGATGGAAAGCAGGTGTAAGCAACTGGTATGTAAAAGAAACAAAGAAAATCTATTTTATGTACTTTTGTTGGATAGGTCAAGAATAGAAAAATAAATGCAAGTAATACAAGCAATAAATTCTAAAAAGGTAGCCATTTTGAAACACTTCATGGACTGGAGATAATGAAACAGAAAAATACTGTTGCTGAAGTGTGTGCAAAGAAATCGGAACATTTCAAAATTTATCTTTGAACAATACCTGCCAAAATGCCCTGAAAACTTTAAAAAACAAAATGTTATCTAGAACAGGTCAGAAATTTCAGTATCCCTCGATACTTCCATGTAACTGGAATTTAAAAAAAGTACCACACCGCAGTTTGCAAAAAAATTTAACAAAAACTACAGAATTTCCAAATGAATAGCGGATGCTACGGTAATTTCGAACGGGAACGTGTTTTTGCCATTGGGGAGGGATACACGCAAATAACCAATACCAATACTGAAGGCCTTTTGAATCTTTAGTAAAATACTTTCATTTTCTTCCTTACTGACAATGTCATCGTTCATTTGCGTACAAACCAATACTGAAATGATACCGCATCGATTACGATAGATCACTCGAACTTATATCATATTCATTTCCTGTGGCAGACACAATGATAACATTTTTTCTAAGCAGGCAAAAGTTTAAGGGCATTGCCAGATACGATTTGATCTAATCAGAAAGATAAGGAAAACTTTTTCACATAGGTTTAAAATTTATGACATACCGTAAGTTTCCAAAATACCATTTAATATAAAGAAGATATCTCATTTAAAAATATCAATGGAAGCAGTTTTTAACGAGTAGATTAGATCCAAACAGCTGTCTGGAGGTCAAACGATAATAAAACGAGGGGCCAACATAATAAGAACTTCAATAATGACAAACTAGAGGAAAAAAATATTCCTAAAGGTGTACCTATAGTAAAGTAGTTAAGAGCTAAGCACATGTTCGTGGCAATAGAAGTCACAATTAAAGTCATTATTTAAAATGTATAGGGTTTTAATTAAAATAAGGAAGTCAATTTCCACCTGTCCCTTGACGTGATGATTCAGATGGCCGATTGTGTCAAGGAAGAAACGGAAGCTAAGGTTCTGAAACTACAGAGCGTAACTAAGCACCGGTACTCGGGCATTTCCTAAATCTTACATGGTCAAAATGTCAAAATAGTGGAATTGACCGCTTGTATGTGTTTGAATTTGAACAGTTGAGGTAAGCTAGCACTGAACATGTAGGTAATGTATGTAAAACACTTGAAATAGAGGCAAGCTATGATCACAATGACGAACTCTATCTTAAATCCTACTGATTTTTCATATAATTACATCAATATTATATTATCAACCTGATAATTGACCGAGCGAGCGAAGCGAGCGAGGGCTATAATTCAAGTTGGAGCGAAAAACACATTGTTTGTATGTATGTATGTATGTTTGTTCCGCGATAACTCTCGAACCGTTGTTCCGATTTTGATGAAAGTTGGAATATATGTAGGGATGGTTAATAGAATATGTAGGGATGGTTAATAGAATATGTAGGGATAGTTAATAGAAAGTTCGTTGGGCATCAAAATCGGTCCAGCCGTTTTTGAGAAATTTAATTTTTTGTGAAAATAAATATTGTATTTTAATAGTCGCGAGGTCTACGTTCGCAGCGAACGACTAGTATTCTAAATTCCGCTCTAAAACTTCATCGAAATCCAATTGTTTCACGTAATTAACCACAATAATAACATGAACCTTAGTTTTTATGGAGGGTCAAACGTCGCTTTCTTTACAAAAGACAAGGGATATAGCAAAAAATGTCATCGAAGGGTTCCTTAAGGAAATGTGCTGTTAACTCACGCATCGTCCGTGCTTCCTGTGTTGTCCCCTTTTTTCTTATTGATGTATATTAGCACTTTAGGGCTTCTTAGAACCAAGTTTATATTATGAGTAACTTGAACAATGAAAAGGCTTGCAAGAACGACGTCCATCCTGTCAAATACTTTATTTTTATATTTGAGTACTGCATTAACAGATTTTGAAGCTATGAAGATGAATTTTGTTAGTTTGGAGAAAGTAAAGTAAATATGAAATAGTTCACAAATATGAATGTCACGTATCACGTTTTAATCATGAACGATATAAGTTACAAAAGTATTGTAATAAGTTTTATCAGTTTAATTATAATATTCAATTCCAACAATATTATTTGGGTCATTCGTATGATAAGCTCCAAATATTATGTTAACATGTTACAACAAGTACTTTAAAATTCAAGTGATCTGCATACATATATATTTAGACTTTGGCGCCGACAGTCAGACCTGAATGAATGAAACTTTTATTTTGTCATGACCAGACTCGTAAATATTCCAATGTTTACCCACAAATATAATTTTGCTTGGGATCAAAAACACAAATTTTGTAGGTAGGTTCTTTTCTTCTATACAAAAGTTGGTTAAAAACAGAGACACAGGCACACAGGCAAGATCTACTATATACCCCGGTCAAATTAGACATTGAGGCCTACATTAATTCGCATTAAGCTGAAAATTGGTACGAATGTTAAGAATACCATTATAAATAAATTGTCAAAGATCCTTAAGGATCCGCCGTCTGGAAAAAAAAATAAACATGGTTAAAGTATAAAAAAATGAGTTTTTTGCATTTTTCAGCTAAACGGTGAGTTTTACAGCAATTATAGTCAAGACACGATTGAAGCTCCTCTAATTCTCTACAACAAATATTATTACACTTCTTTTCCTAAGAATCGCCATTTCCGAGTTATAGCGGTTTAAAGATAAGAAAAAACAAATTCTTCGTAATATACACGAAATGAGGTAGATACACGAAAACCTCGTTAGCATCGATACAATGGATAGTGTTGATACAATTGATAGTATTGATACAATCGATAGTATCGATACAATCCATAGTATTGTCGCGAACCAGAAATCGGTACTATCAATTATTAAACGATTGGGTTAGATTTTTTGAAATTCCACAATCGATTGATCTATTAGTCGATTTTCCGGCAACACTAATGAAAGACAGGTACCCTATGTCCTTCTCAGTACTTCTAGCTAGGTTTATGCGAAATTTTAAAAAGATGCGTTCAATATATAAAGCGTGGTAACAAACTCACTTTCGCAATGTTAGGAATTTGTGTGACCTCGTATCAATCATTCATTACGCATTTTTTTAGCGCGTGGTGGTTTGACAGTGACATTAAAATACTGAACTGATGTTAGTTGCGATTAGATCTGTGAGTTATGCGTCAACGATTTGGCGCCGTAATTACAAATCATCTAGTGTTAACTTTCAAATGCATGCATGTTAATGTACTTTTATATATATGAATGCGACGAATAAATTCTCCCTAATATATTATAGATTAATAAATTACATAATGTATACCGCTTTTTATTTCAATATGATGACAATAGATCGTGGAATAGGCCTACAGGGGAAACCACGTAAAAAACAAGCACCAAACACACTACCTCATGGGTGGTGTGGAAACGTGTGCATATTACGAAGAATTTGTTTTTTCTTATCTTTAAACCGCTATAACTCGGAAATGGCGATTTTTAGGAAAAGAAGTGTAATAATATTTGTTGTAGAGAATCAGATGAGCTTCAATCGTGTTTTAACTATAATTGCTGTACAACTCACCGTTTAGCTGAAAAATGCAAAAAACTCATTTTTTTAAACTTTAACCATGTTTATTTTTTTTCCAGACGGCGGATCCTTAAGGATCTTTGACAATTTATTTATAATGGTATTCTTAACATTCGTACCAATTTTCAGCTTAATGGGAGTTTTTGTAAGCTCACCCCTATTTTTATGGCTATCTTGACCGGGGTAATACCTCAAAATGTATTAAGAAGAGAAATCTAAGTTTTTTTATCTCGAGTATAAACGGAAATGTAAGGCATTTCAATGTAACATACGAGTGATTTAATACGTGTAACGATGTTGATAGAGCACTATGACTGTTTCTCAGAAACTGGTGTTGTATTGTTCGTTAAGATTTCAATGTGCATAACTGTATCAAATGAAACTACTAAACCCACTTGCGACTTGAGTCGAGTTCAATTTGCAAAACTACTAAAAGATATGGTTTCAGGTCTCTTATTCGAGACAAATAACACTAAAGCATGTGACATTCTAATGCAAATTTAGTCTTTCTGCAAGCGTTTATAAGAATGAAAGTTAGAATGAGCCATTAACAAAAACACTTCAGAGCTAATCGCTGTAACATATTTCGACCGATTAACTACATGACTGACTCATATGTTTTTCGTTCTTATTGGTTTGGGTGACAAAAATTGTTTCTTTTGGAATTCTTTTGTTGGAATAGGTTCCTCTGCTCTTTTAGGTTTTAAATATAGTTTACGAATTAAATTCCAACATAAGGAGACAACAAGATAACAACACAAGGACAAGGATTAGAATGAGAACCCGTCGTAGTCACACAAATCTGAATATATTAAAATCGTAGTACTCCGATCCGAACTTATATTTCTTGTTTCTAACGTGAAATCCATACGGATTTCCCGCTATTACTTTTTTGATCTTAATGGAAATAAATTATGAAGTTATACGTGGTCATAACATTAAAACATTTCTGACCACTAGGTAATTAATATGGACCAAACTCTTCCATGTCTCATGTATGCGGACCACATAAAATTAATTCGATACAATGTTGATCCTAGTGCTTGCCAAACTTTACGGCGAATCGTCTCATTGCTTAATTGGTATTGTTTCTCTTTCTCTCATTTAAGCGCTTTCCAGGTGGCATCCTCAGCGTACGCGTCGGAGCCCATGGTCCGCTTTCCTACTTTTTCTTCTCCACTTCACACGGTCTTCGGCATCCTCAGTTGTGTGACTGTTGGCACGCATATCCTCCTTGACGACATCAAGACAGCTCTTTTTGGGTTTTCCCCTTCTTTCTACTAGGATCAGGCGGGGCGGCGACATGGCCAGACCGTTGTTCCCTATGTAGCTTGCCGGTTTATGCAAAACGCTTGTTTTTGCGTAAAATGCTTAGTTTTGTTTTGTGTCACAATCACAACATAACTCACTTTATAACTAAACAATGCACGTTGAGTCTTACATGGTGTTTTCATATGTTATGGCTATAATCTACTATTGCAACGTCAGCCTATTAAATAGAGGTCCATTCAGCTGTAATACAACACCGGAATCTGTGTGAGAACGCGTTTCAGAAAGTCATGTGGTCGACGTGTGGCCTTGCGTAATCCAATCCGGTGCAATCAAGTGGAACTGATTGTTTGCATCCTTTAAGAGATGAATGGGATTGTTTTACATGTCATACCGAAGCCATTAGACAGGTAAATCAGGAAAACACATCTTAATATCATGAAGATACTTGAGGTAAAACCCGAAACTCTTCATCACACAAGTGAGTTATATGCACACTTTGCAGGCCAAGGAGTCAAAATGATGATATCATCTTCAAGCGGTCAACATAAAAGGCCCTGATAAACAAACTTTACTTATCTTCAACCTTACTGTTACAATTCAGAATTTATCTTATACCAAACGATGTTCATGCCAATGTTGAATTTCTAGCTATTTTGACGTAAGTAGAAGACACGCACATTTTATCTTGTCGCACAACATATGCTTGGAACTGGAACCAATCAACCGGAGGATGAAAAAAGAGATAAAATATTATAGACTAGCAAAAAAGTGATTGAAATAAAACAGAGACTATGTTGTGGCAGCAACGAGGCCAATCCAGATTTGCCTTGCATTTCTTATTACATCTTCAATCCGTGACAAATCCAAGATGGCCAAAGGAGATTATTGTTCTCCTTCCATCATCATTATATCTATTGATAATAATAATAAATTTTTGTCCCATATACAATTTATTATTCTTCCTAAGCAAAGACATTAGAATAATGACTTGATTAAAGTACTCAAAAGACTATAAAAAATCTATAAACACAGGCCGTGATTAATAACCATCTCTATAGAAAAGAGTCACAAAAGAAACAGGTTCAAATCCCTTCTAACATAGACAAATAGACATAGACCTGAAAGGATAACTCACGTGGGATTTACTTACAATAGATAAACGAGGGGTCGTATGCGAATTTCTCAAAGTCCTCGTCTATTCATTCTATGAGGTCCAATTCTCACGCGGATATCTAAAATGATCTGGTCATGTGCAAAAATTGGGAATTAGCATTTTATATTTAATGGACTTACCAGGCTTTGGAATAAATTAGAGGACCCAGAACAAGGCCATGAATAAAAAAAAAATAAGGTGCTTGACATTTTTTTGTGACCTGAATGATCTATCTACATGTAATCTAAATGATAGGCTAGTATTAAGTTCTACTTTGAGCATTAATTTTCTTCGCAAGTTTTGAACCTGGCTAATAAATATAATAATCTAATTATGCTTCTTCAAAGATAGAGTGATTAGTATTGTAACATTAAATTTCATAAACAAATATGTAGTGTCAAAAGTAGAAAAAATTCTGGAAGTAACTTCCGTAGAGGGCCTTCAGTATATTTTTTTTACAAACGCGTGAATGTCCCGACCATATGCCGTGTAGGATGACACACAAGCCCTTTTGAACTTTTTGCTTGTTAGCAAAGCTGACGTGTGTTTAGCAAATCGTCTTATTTATCTACAAAAAGATAACATTTAGTCAACTGCTTTGTTCATAGTTATCATTAGACGGACTCCAATTTATATGAAACACATTGCACTTAGAACAGTCCCAAATGGAGATGCTTATTTTATTAGAGCCAGAACAAAAACTAGCCATGAATCTAAGATTTAAAATTAGGTACTTGACGTTTTTTATGACCTGAATGATCTATCTGCACTAAACTTAAATGCAGGATTCAAGGATAGGGTACTGTAAAACTGTAGTAAAATAAGTGGAACTCTATTACTAACTATAGTACTATTCATTCAAGGATAGGCTACTATTCCGTTCTACTTTGAGGATAGACAAGACACAATTTGGATCGCTATTCCACAATATGCAGTTAATTACGTTGCTTGTAATTAGAAGCTGTTTTGTCTTCTCAGCTGGTTTTAGATGATTTATCAAAATATAAAACTTCAATTTCTAATTCAAATTTGAAAACGCTGGCGACTTTTATGATGATTACTTATATGAAAAATGTATTGTCGAAGTACAAAGGTCCAAGGGTGTTCACCTGGACATGTTCCCCTATATTCCTCAAGATTAATGTCTCAAGACGCAGTACAATGACTCGCCCCCGCGCACATGGCCTGACATTTCTACCCCCCGTATTTCGTATTTTTTATATTTCCTCCCCTTATTATATCGTTTTACAATTACAGGCTAGCACGCGCTGCAAAGGTGTTTAGAGAAAGCTGTAATGAACCATTTGTTTATATTAATTTATTTTTATCCTTTTTAGCTTTAAAGACAACATTTTCGAGCCGAGTTTTGAGAAGCTCAGTAATGGCTTTGGCTATTTCAAAAGGAACCGCGTCATAAATTGTGACCATAATTCACACAACCCAGTTATGTGAAACAGATTGAGAGCGAGGGGCCTCTTCAGAGGAAGATTGTGTTTATTGTATGAGGTCATTGTTCCAAGCGCCAGGCCTTAAATTGCTATACTTTATTACTTTATCGCGCAAATGATTACGCCGGCGGCAAAATTCCTGGGTGGTAGAAATGAAAAGAACAAAATTGTCATTTGATTTCAAAAATGTTCTAAAGTCAACGACCGGGGCGTAGTGTTGGGAATTCGCATAAGAATGCGGTCCCGGGTGAATCGAGTTCCGCAATGTCTCGACTCGATTGCAGACCGTATTCACCGATCAGGAGCAGGGAGCAGGTGATGCGCCATCTGGCATCAACCACGTGTCAACGAACGGCAAATTTACGATGCCGATTAGCAATTAAGGGAATATGATTTTCGAACGGTACCTTGAATGGAACGTTTTTTGAACACTAATGTGTTAATTTTGCTAACCCATTTTGTTGGTGGTCTAACATAAATCGATTAACTAGAAAACATTAATCATTTTATTGAATCTCGAGGGCCGCTTCACACCATACCAACTATGCTTGGTTACCTTCTTAGTTCAAAAATAAATAGTATACTTTCTAGCACTTAGATTCGAACATGGGCGAACAGATGCCAGGGTTTTATACTCATACAAAACTTTCTACTACCTACGATTCGGACATAAATAAACAGATGCCAGACTTTTATACACATATCGAACCTGTCATCGCTGAGCATACAGAATTACCATAACACATGCCGGAATGACCAAAATACTTGATCAAATGTACCGCGTATCGATTTATCGCGCTAGTGTAGTGAATCGACCGGGAGCGACCATCTGCGCCCCCCACGCATAAAGCCACGTTGATTGCCACGCAGCTGCGCTTACCGGCACCGGGGGATGCCGCCGACCAATAACATAACGCCACCAGACCCCGGGATAATTCTATCATTGGATCATCCCTAGTCTATCAAGGTGATTAGCCCCTCACTATTGTAATGATAATTTTGTATTATTTTAATGCGTTTTTGTAACTCGTAGAGTGCATGTCTGCTGTTTCTGCTAAACAGTCGTGTAGTTCTTCAGTCTAAACTATTAGTCAAATATTAGCACCGACTTCATATCAGAAAAAAACAACACCCAAATAAAGCGCGTAGAGTTGACACCAAAACAACGCGGGTGGCTTGCGGCGGATAAATTCCTTTCAGTTCCATATCAAAGACATAATAGAAAAACTCGTTCTTGATTATAGAAGTGCAAATGACCCATTTAAAAGGGCAATGCACTTCTGAATTTTGGGAATCTTTACAATAGGAACTCCCCTTTCAAAGGAGTACATTACCAAGAACGGAAACAGGTATGAAAGAGTTGTTCTCGGCAATGAACTGTGCATGTTTGTTTTAAAAATATTCGTGTCCATTATTGAAACGTTCCGAGACTTTCATCACATCACAGTCAATTTCTTCATCGACACAAAAAGGATCTTTAGTAAATAATCTAGATATCATTGACCTTTAGACTTATTATAAAATAACTTAATAAAACAAAAATAACATTGTGCTGGCCACAAAATTCTTCGATTTCTTTAGGAAATCTTTTTTAAATATAAAGCAAGCTTTATTCTGAATTGACAAAAAGCCTAAAGGCAAGAAAGAAAGTACAATACACGACAAGATACGAAGCCCAAAAACCTCATCCTAACATCATTCGACCACTATTAAGGGTCATGGGAACCACAGAGTTAAAAAAGACGCGTCATCTGAATCGTTTACAAATTTGGACAGCCTGAAAGCTGAGGGACATGCAATGCAGTAACCCTCATGTCCAAATAGAGAGCCCCTGTTTTTAGACTCGTGGGAATTCAATGTTACCTGCATGGGGTGTTTTTTACCCTTACATTAATTATAAGTGCAATAAATTACAATCAGTATTTTGATTCCATTCACGCGTGATTAGGTAATTCGATTCGGAAATTACCATATATCAAGTTTCTTTGTGTTGAATTATTTTTTGATATGGATGCACTGAAAAGAGATAAACAAACCAGACTTATTAATAGCAAAAGAACAAGAAATAAACCTACAAGATCTTCATATAGTTCTATATGAACAAGGGACTCTCTCAAGAGTTGTGTATCTCATTTTTGAGATGCAAGCACTATGAAATGAGAGATAGACAAGCAGTAAACTTGAAAGCAACAAAACAAAAAAAAAACGTTACACTTAGACTTAAAGAAGACCCTAGACGACACAAGAAACTCTTTGTTTTAGAACATAAATCACACACTAAAAGTACAATTTGGTCAAGCCATAAATAAGTCAATTGACAATACGACTGCGTTCCCATGCCCTCATATCCTTAGCTCATCTGAGCATGACATCACGTGCAATATGGCCGTCACGGTTGTTAATACCTAAACGATTACCATTAAAAGAATTAATTTTAGATGCGTTAATTAAAGGAACTTTACATGGTCTAATGATTTTGCTACCATTTGCATCTCGTGTTACGATTCTATTTTTTAATGGGACGATGAGCAGGGAACAGGTTTTATTCTGGATGACAAGGAATGTTGAAATACTAGACAGCGTTATAATGATGAAAATGTAACTGGATAATCTAATCGAAAAGGATTCTGAGCTTGGATGAGAACATTCTAAAGACACATACTAGTTTCATTTGATAAAATTAAGCAAAAGTGGAATTATTATAACAATTGGATAATACTATGGGATATAGGATAGGATTATTTGTTAACCATTATAATCTATCCGAAGTTATAACATTGACAGATGGTAAACTAATACCAGTCGAATTCAAAAATTGACGTTCGAAATTACATTATTTTAGTAGGATATTTAAATCTAATACAAAATATTAGCCACAAGTCCCGTAAAATTGATAACAAATACGCCTTCCAAATGTTCGTCGGAAACAATACAAATCGATAATAATTCAGAACCCTCATACGGCGGAACCCTTCATAAGTAAAGGTGAAGTTAAACATTTAAATTACCTAGAACATGTGGGTCTAAGATACGAAATTTAAATACGAGTAGAGCTTGTAACCCGCATTACGATAGATAAAGAACTAAAGGTGTTGTAGTGTACTTAAATATTATTTTATTTTCCTAAATGCGGTTTGGTTCTGGTTTATATTTTATTCATTTATTATTTTCTTTGTCTAAATTACGAAGTGTTCGCTCCTCCTTGATGGATCAAGTATTTATCAAATTTTCCACCACTATCATTTTTTATATTTTTTTATACATCTGAAGTATGCAACTTCAATTATTTAGATTCTTCAATTATTTAGACCCGGCAATATAGTTTCCAATGCTAAAAGCAAACCGACAAAGTACAATATATGTATCAAAGTAATACTAAACTTGATAAATAAGAGGAAGTTTGATATGAACTAAGTCCGTATAGCGATTGTAAGTACTTCCAATCCAACAACCTAAAGTTACAAACAACATTGGAAGTACACGTCCATTATATTGTTTTAATTAAAATTAAGTATTACAGAACTTATGTGATCTACATTCTAACCTCAGTCAAGGCACCATTGCTTTGCTAGACAGTCAGGTCACCAAACAACCATTGATCGAATGAAAAGTTGAATAAGTACTAAATTGATTGATGCATATGTCAACTCAAATATGACTCAAATGTTGTATTTTGTCTGATTTTACTAAAATGATTCAACGCTTACTTTTTTATAATTATATTCTTTCTGCTTTGCATTACTTAAATTTATATGACCACTTGACCACTTCCCAAAACGTGTCCTTACCCAATACTATAGTCTTAGCTAACAACCATAAAAATACCTGGACATAGTCAAATTTCAAGAAATGTCTGACGCATGGTGATAGTAAAATAAAAACCCCATTTGAATTTATACCATCGGGCTATCTCCGGTGCATATTTAATTTCGTAGGGTTCGCATCGGCACGCGCCGACACAGCCGCAACTCCTACGCATCGAGTCTGTATTCATCCTTTGTAAACTTTTTGCCACGCCATCCATTGTGATCAGCTGATTTCAATTGAATTGCGGAGTTGTGAAAGTTATTAAATGTATGCATTTTCCTGTGTAAAATTTGCAAGAAATTAAGATTAAATGAAAGTGCATAACCCATTTTACTTCTCGATTTTTAGTGGGCAACTGATCTAATGGAAGATGAAATCATTCTAGTCAAGGGAGGATTCAGGATTTTTTCAGGGGGGGCATATGGGCAATCATAGGTACGTGCCCCGTGAATAAAATCCGCAACTGATTTAAGCAGAAACCCAGAAGCAGTTTTTGCCATGTGGCGTTCCTCATGCCATACCTACTTGAATACATAGGTGATATGTTCAATTCAAAGAAATCTCCTGAACGCTTTGTAGAAAGAAGATAAAACTGTGCACCCGTGAATATAGCACTTAATATTTATGATAAGATTTATGTCAAATAGGGAAGGGAAGACTTCCAATAAAATATCGACATGACAACGTCAAGTTCTTTCGCCAAAAATTCGTAAAGAACACTGATGAACTTTGACACGGATACAAGACCGACCTATGTTACTTATTCAAGATCGAAAAAAGGGCACATTGCGAATCTGTCTCGCTTCAACAAAAGAACTAGGCTGGTACTTTTGTTCAGGAGACGAATTCAGAAAATAATGGGCTCCCCCAATTTCTTAAGTCCCCTTGCAAAGTATACAATATTTCTTCTACCGAGCACCAAACAGCTGGTCTATTGAATGCTTTTTTTTTGAATGGCAAAAAAAGTGCCGTCCTTTGAACCACGTGGTCGGAAATTCGACTGGTTCCTTCATAGATAATTCCTTTTTACCATATTATATTTTTATGTAACTTTATATTTTAGATTTTACTATTTGTATTATTAATGGATATGTGGCTAATCTGACTCACATGTGGTGAGTTATATAAGGGTCACCATTAAATTAACTGATTGACCGAAGTACTGTACCTACTTGATTCGGATGGGTACTTGGTAGATTTGTACCAGAAGGGCTGGTAAATGAAACGCGTGTTCACTGTTTAGTGAGTAAAATCAGACTGTCCTTTAATGGATGTTTTAAGTTAAACGTTAACAGTTGTAACGGAACATTATCATAAAAAATGGTTGTACAAATTATTTGGAATTCCGTTCGGCAATAATCATAAAGTAAGTTGCCGGTTGTAAACAAGTTGTATAAGTTGTCGGTCCTTTGTTGCGAAGGCATTGTGCATTTTGTTAATTGCTTTACGATGCCTTTGCAAAGCTTAGGTGCCGTTAGATCCCGTGGGAATGCCACGGAACGCCACAATCCTCCACCCTTAGAAAAAGCTAGAAATTTAAAATTATAGGTAATCGTTCTTTGTACATAATTATTTACATAATATAGCAATTTCGGACAAAATAATTAATTTTAAATTTATACAAAAATATTGGAGGGGCATATTACATGTGGCTTAAAATTAAACATTTATAGTTAGTAACTTGTTAGTAACAATAAGTAGTTGTCTATACCTAGGTTAGTAGTTAATACATGAATTATTAGAAATTTACAGTATAGACTTATGTACTACTTAATTAATTTTGATAAATTGCTAAAATATTGTCTTTGTATACCGGCACTTTAATTCACTTTGTTATCACTAGTCACTGCACAATAGACACGAAGTAATGATGACGCTTGCTGTATATGCAGCACGTGGTCCTTTCATGTTGCCGTTAGAAGGCGGGCTGTTGCATCTTCTAAACGGTGAAGTCTGGACACGTGTATCATAAGTTGAATTTTACCACCTTTTTTACAGTGCGCCCGGAACGGGTTATTGTTGGTTGCGTCTGTGGGGTGTCGTTCTTTGCAGATATGATATCTGGTGCCGGTGGTACTGGTGTTGGCGTTTTTGTAGGTTTTGTGACCAACACGTTGTCATCCATTAATAAATAAGCTGTTTTGAGACGGTCGAGCGATATTGTGACAGGCTTATTTTTTATTTTTATGGTATAGTATTTAGGGTTTCTTTTTAGAACTTTATACGGGCCTTCATAGGGAGGAACAAGCGATTTATGAGTTTCATTTCTAACGAACACATGTGTAGCATTGTTTAAGTCCCTATGAATAAAAACTTTGTCGCCTTTATTGTGATGGCTCGACTGTCCAGTGTGTGAAATGGATGAAAGAGTTTGAGCTAGGTTCGATGTCTCGCAAGTGATAATATCAGAACCTGGCATTGTTATCTGTTGTACCCTAGACAAAGTATCAGCTGCGGTATTTTTATTGCCCTCGATATGTTGTATCTTATCGCAGAACTGAGAAATAAAATCTAATTGTCTTAGACGTCTAGGGGAATCTGATGGAGAAACTTTTTCGTTAGTGCGTATGTTAAGGGTTTGTGATCTGTTAAAACTATTAATTCTCTACCTTCTATAATATACCTAAAGTGCTTAATTGACATATATATTGCTAAGAGTTCTCTATCATACGTGCTATATCTAGACTGTGTTTCAGTTAATTTTTTAGAGTAAAAACTTAGTGGTTGTAATTTACCATTTATTTGTTGGTTTAACGCTGCGCCTACGCAACTACCTGAAGCGTCCGTCATTAAAATTAGCGGTGCGGAGGGATCAGGGTGTGATAATATTGTAGCGGCACTTAAACTTTTTTTACACTGGCTGAAAGCTTTTATTGCTTCTTCAGTCCATGTAATTTTTGTCTTATCGCGTTTTTTAGAATTGTGTATGTACGCGTTTAATGGTGCCTGTATTTGCGCGGCGTTCGGAATGCTATTTCTATAAAAGTTAATCATTCCTAAGAAACGTCGTAATTCCTCGATATTATTTGGTTGAGGATAATTAATTATAGCCTGAACTTTTTATTGCTGGGTATAATACCTTCAGGAGTAATGTGATAGCCTAGAAAATCTAGTTCTGGTTTACCGAATTCGCATTTTTGTAAATTAATTGTGAGACCATAATTATTAAGTCTCTCTAGGACTTGTTCTAGGTGCACTAAGTGTTGTGATTTTGATTCTGAACCTATAATAATATCATCTAAATATGGAAATGCGAAATCTAAGCCTTTGAGGGCATTATTTACAAATCTTTGAAAATCCTGTGCTGCGTTACGTAAACCAAAGTTCATCCGAGTAAATTCGAACAAACCGAACGGTGTTATGACGGCAGTTTTAGGAATATCTTCTTCGGCCATCGGTATATTAAAATAGGCTTTTCTAACATCTATTTTTTGAAAATATAGTTTTTCCTTTTAACATATAAGTGAAATCTAATAGTCTAGGTAAAGGGTAGCGATCAGGAGTTGTTTGTGCGTTAAGCCTGCGATAATCACCGCAGGGTCTTATTTCTTGTTCTCCTTTTTTAGTTACGCAAACGAGAGGGTTAGTCCAAGGGCTATTTGAGGGTCTACAAATACCTAATTGCATCATTCTTTCGAATTCAGCTTTGGCTGCTTTGTATTTCTGTGGATTAAGTGGGCGTGCCTTCTCGTGTACCGGAGGTCCGGTAGTATAAATGTGATGTTTCACGTCATGCTTAGGTTCTAATAAGAAATTTTCCATTTTAGTAATGTTAGGAAACTTTTTTAAAATAGCGTGATATTCGTCGTTCTCGTTTATAGAACGAACAGTCGGTTCACTAGTTTGAAGAACATTTATTTGACGCGAAAATGAAGTTACTTTGTCGATTAGTTTTTTTGCATGTAAATCGACCATTAATTTGTTAGCGGCGAGGAAATCTGCACCGATAATAGATTTAGAGACGTCGGCTAATATAAATGTCCATTGAAAAGGGCGACGTAAACCTAGATCAATGGTAATGGTTTTTTTACCATATGTAGTAATTTGCGTACCGTTAGCTGCATACAGGGTGTAATCTGACGTTCCTGTTCGCTTTTTCGCGGCTAGAACGGAAACATCAGCGCCTGTGTCTATTAAAAATTGAGTACCTGTTATTTTATCACTAACGCATAATCTGTATGACTTATCAACCTCAGCAACATTTATGTCCGCCGGTGTCGAAGTCTTGTTTGCAGGAAATTTTTTATAATTATTATAGCTACTACAATATTTGGTATCGCCACATTTGCGCGCATTTTTTAAGTACGTGTAATGATAATAGCACATGTAGTTCGGATCGCCGGGTTTTGAAGTTTGATCGGCAAAATCCCTATGATTACTTTTATTTTTGGTGCGCGATTTATAGTTATTTTGAATAGGGTGGCTTTGTTGGCTATGGTCTCGCGATTTATGGCCCTTGTCAGTTATCTTATCTAAAATGTATTTAACTTCTGATTGTAAGCTATTTAATTTCGCGGAAACATCAAAAGAGTTTATTGTAGATATATGTTTTTCATTAATAGGGGCCGTTGTAAATGGGCAATTAGTATTTTCTAATATTTTATCTGCCATTATCGCGAGGTTATTTAAACTAATTTTGTCTGTGTCGCACGCGGTTAGTATTGGTTGTATTGAGTTTGGCAGATGACCTATGAATAAAATTTTAAGTGTGTCATCTGCGATGCGATTGTTGTTAAGATCCCGCATGCGTCTAAGTAATTGAGTAGGTTTTTGGTCTCCGAGCTCTAATTCGTTTAATAATTTGTTTAGTTGACGAGACTCGGATTCCTGATATACATATAATAATCTATCTTTTATAGTTTTAAATATATTTACAGTTGGCATATTTTCGAGAATGTCGCTAATATCGCTCAATTCGTCTCTACCCAACTTAGATATTAATATTTGACTTTTGTGGAGGTCACTAACCTTATGTATGTCCACGATGGCGTTGAACTGATGAAACCAGAGTCGCGGCTGCTGTCGCCAGAACTCCGGTATTCTTGACATCAGGGCGAGTGCAGCTGTGGCCGCCTGTGCTTCAGCAGGTGATGGGCTCTGGGCTGCGTAGTCGCTGTCGTTGTGTGACATCGTGGTCTTGATAATTGCTGGCAGGACGCTCGTATTGTTGAGTCTGACGCTGTTTGTAGAACACGACGTCGTAGATTGCGCAGATTTCTTGATCACGACGATTTGTAGATCACGTAGATATGTAGATCACGTTGATATCACGTCGGTATCACGTCGGGATGTCACCACTTTACCATATTATATTTTTATGTAACTTTATATTTTAGATTTTACTATTTGTATTATTAATGGATATGTGGCTAATCTGACTCACATGTGGTGAGTTATATAAGGGTCACCATTAAATTAACTGATTGACCGAAGTACTGTACCTACTTGATTCGGATGGGTACTTGGTAGATTTGTACCAGAAGGGCTGGTAAATGAAACGCGTGTTCACTGTTTAGTGAGTAAAGTCAGACTGTCCTTTAATGGATGTTTTAAGTTAAACGTTAACAGTTGTAACGGAACATTATCATAAAAAATGGTTGTACAAATTATTTGGAATTCCGTTCGGCAATAATCATAAAGTAAGTTGCCGGTTGTAAACAAGTTGTATAAGTTGTCGGTCCTTTGTTGCGAAGGCATTGTGCATTTTGTTAATTGCTTTACGATGCCTTTGCAAAGCTTAGGTGCCGTTAGATCCCGTGGGAATGCCACGGAACGCCACACCTTGATAAATATTATTATCTGACTCGGTCGTCGATACATCAAACTTTACGCAATGTGATTATATGACATTCACCTTATTCTAATCCAGATATTTGCACATAGATTTGTGATCAAATCGGGATATAGGTATTTGAATTATCATCAGTTATAAAAATTGATATTTTTGCTTTTGACTTAGAATAAATTTCGTTCGTAACAATACAACAAATATGTTGTATTGTTCTGAAATTCATTTTCAACCGACTTCCCAAAAAAGGAGGAGGTTATATGTTTCGATGTATGTATGTTTTTTTTTATGTATGTTCGCCGATTTCTCCGCCTACAGTGGACTGATTTCCGAAATTGTTTTTTTATTCGTAATGGTATATACCCAAGTTGGTCCCATTTTAACCACATCAGAATTTGTTCGGTAATTTTAAAGATACCTAACAAAATATAAAAATACCAACATTGCATTATAGAGCAAAAGCCCGCGATAGCATGCCCTTCCTTATTTTATTAAAACTAAAGATTTTCTGTGTATGTTCCCAACATAGAAATAGCGATTAGCGACTATAAAAGTTGGATCATGATTACTTAGGCAGATTATTTGTAGCAATAACATTTAAAGTGGTAACTCAATTTCCTTAAAGTAAAGTTTTTTAAAGATTTTATTCCTAATAATATAAGAAATCACGCCATCCATTGCCAGGCATTTGGTGCAGATATAAACCCCTGCTAGACATCGTAACTTTACTAAATTATAGTTATATTTGTTTTGTTATATGGGCATTTCTCTGTAAGCTCGTCAGGCCCCATACAAATGCTGTCCTGGACTTATTTTTAAATATTTGCTAAAAAAACGTGTTCTGTTTCGAAGAAAGTTAAGTACTATATTAGATAGATAAGGAGGCCCACTGAATTTATACGTATTTACCGAGTTATTAGCTATTTTCCAAAAAATCATGACAGGGGACTGTTTGAGGCATCAGGGGACTGTTTTAAATGGGGCTGTTAAGTGAGACAGAGGACTATAGTACTTAGATAGAAGTCATTTTACATTAATAAATCATTTATTATTCGTATGGCATATTTGCGTATCAATAATCAACAGTTTTTTTTATAAAAAATCAACAGAAAACTTTAGCTTAGCTACAGGTCTATCCAACCAAGCCATTGAGTTTAGATTTTTCGCTGGGTCTTGACAATGACTCTATTTCATGAGGTATCCAGTTCCTGTACTTTTGAACAATACTACCATACCAGTCAATATTTTTTAGATGTCTCTTTAGTACATTTCAATATGGAATAATTTCCTTTCAACTGCTTAATAATCATCATCATCATCTTGAGTCGAAATGGCAAAATTTGATTTTTTTTTACCAATAATGCTTACTAATGATGTCGCCAAACAACTTTCTTGCCTACTTCTAGTCTTTGATCAGGCTCGTTAACATTTTCAACATCTTTGTCTTAGGTGAACTTATATTCAACGTTATTTTTGTTTTTACTTTCAAATCTCGTTTTTCCTTTTTGTACTTCTCTTCTTTTCTTTAAATGTGCGATCTGTCCATTTCTTTTCCTGTTAAACTTCTTTCTTCGCTTTGTGGCTTCTTGTTTTCTTTGCTGTAGACTAGCACAGGAAATTCTGGGCTTAGACCTGGAGATATTTGAACTGAAGGTGGAGTTTCTACTTCTGGAATTTATATAGGCGTATTATCTTGTACAAAAGTATTAGTGACGCTTTTTAGTTGGCTCAGTATATGGTACAGTGTTCTTTCCAAGAAGTGGAAGGCAGTTCTGTGCTTCCGAGGTGTCATATTCTTTACAAGCCTCTAAAAAACTTTTGCTTCTTCTTTTGGTAGTTCAACTTATCCTTTTTTTATCATTTCTTCTCTTTTGAGGGTCTTTTTCCTTCTTTTTTTATCATAGTCGCTCTGTTTCTCTCCTTTTCTATAGTAGTTCCTCTCAAAATAACTTTCTCTTTTTAGAAGCCATATAATGTGTGTTCGATCGATCAGCCTGTGTAAAATAATTTATAATTTAAGCTTATAAAGGAAAATTATGCAAAGCATTATTGCTTTGAAGATTCTTATGTTAATAAAACAGACTACCATATAAATTGACACAAACAATATACGAAAATAATAACCAATACACAAAATACACAGTCCCCTGTGTGTAGAACAGTCCCCTGCTGCATTTTCCGGCAGAGGACTGTTGCCTGGGACTGTGTATTTCGGCTAAATTCCACAATGTTTACAAAACTGATGTAAAATAGTTTTTTAAGACCCTACCAATCAATTTAGACATTACTCATAAACCAATAAATTATATAGAGAGATAATTAAAGTAATTAACATAAATATTATAACTTACCAGAGGACTGTATGAGGTAGCGGTTCAAACGTGTGTTCACCTCACAAATGACGCTCTGACACTTAAACAAAAGGTGTCTCGCCGCCGCATTCGGCAAGTTTGCCAACTTTACAACAATTGCGTTTCGTTACACTCAAAAAAACGTTTGTAAACATTACAGTTATTTTTTATTATGGCTTTAAACTTTTGACAGGGGACTGTATAGAAATTCTGGGGACAAAGTTTACAGGACTTTACTAGATAAATAACATACGTAATGAGACCTTGTTTTACGAAAATATTTAATTTAATTATGTTTCTTTATGATATTAACTGCTAAATGTATGTAGTTTTAATAACTTCTTCGTAAATCTTATTTATAGGTAGGAATACAGTGATGGGGACAGCCAGGGGACTGTGTTTTTAGAGCTTCTATCACGTCTAGAAAAAAACTTAAAATAGTTATGGTTCTAAAAACAATGGGCCTGTAAAGATTCGGGGTTAAAGTTTCATAACGAGTGAACTTTTTTTAAATAATTAAGTTACTTTTTGAAAAAATTGGTCGGGACAGCCGATTACGAGCTTACAGAGAATCGCCCATAAAAGCTGAATTTAATATTAGTTTGGAAGGCCCCAAGGGTGCTTTTTATACCTATAAAAATCATCCTTGCTATCCATATTACCTACATAAGCAACTTGCATCCAAACTTCATACCTAGTCGCTAATTTTTTTTACCCGTATATACCACGCAGAGAAACATTCAGCATTTTTAAAATAAGGAAGGTTTGGTCGTCGCGTGCTCACGGTCTATTTATGTGCCAAAAATAATAGACAATTTGACATGTTCTGACATTTCAAATCAAACTGACATAAAAAGTTTCGAATTCTTAATTCTTTATTTTCGGCCACCAGTGAAAGAAAAGTTTAAGTTTTTATTAAAGAAAATGAAAAGATGTAGAAGCACTAAAAACACAGAAATATTTTTTTTAAATATTTATTTTACTATTATTTGTCTGTGACTAAAAATGATAAAATAAAACTTTTTCCAAAAAAGTGAACCGACTTCCATTATAAAAATTAAAAATCATGAAATAACAATAAAGAAAAATGTATTAGCATGCTACCTACAGAATGAGGTGAAGTCGGTGCCAAATTGAATATTAAATAATCTAAATTAACATTAGAATCATGTATATATACAAAATGCCTAGCTAAACAATTACATAGTCCTGCACTTGGCACCGACTTCACCTCATTCAGTAGGTAGCATGCTAATACATTTTTCTTTATTGTTATTTCATGATTTTTAATTTTATAATGGAAGTCGGTTCACTTTTTTGGAAAAAAGTTTTATGTCTTTAAGTATCGCCTCAATTGTTTTGCTTTATTTATAATAGTTTCCATCTTTATCAATTTTCACATACTTTCACATATCCTTTGCTTACACAATTTAGTGCCATTTCTATTCTACTGTTTAGTTGAATAAAAAAATATCGCAAGGAAACAACCAATTTCCTCCGACATTATGTGGGAAACAAAGTAAATATCTAAAATGTCAACATTGCTGTACAATAACCTCATAAAAAAGGGAGTTATTAAAGATACTAGTTGCATTAGCAGCAGTTGCTCGTGTGAAAGTGCCGTCCTGCACTCACCCTAATTACATTGGTATTCATAGAAAAGTCATGTTAGATAAGGATGGGAAGACTATCGATATTATCGATAAAACTTATCGTAGATACGGGTTCACCTATAGCACAATAGACAGAGATAAAGCCTATAGTTCGTCACGCTAGCGAAACTACGCGAGACAAAAAGACGATCACCCTTTGTGTTCTCATTTCAAATTAGGAAAAAGTTTCTTGATGACGTAGCTAAGTACATGCATGTCATTTATTGCAAGTGACATCAGATATATTTCACAATGAATATTACTTCCGTTTTGCTACAAATAAAATTGTAAAACATTATGTCTAACTGGTACAAAAGGGGAAATATCGATATCGCTGGGCCATCACTGGCTAGCACCTTGCCTGCCATCTGCCGACGCACATGAAATAATTAAGGCATTGGGGGTACCACCCTCTGTCGTGGTCGTTTACCCCCAGGTAAAGAGGGGTGGCGTGGTCAATGTACTTGCATTATTGTTCATGAAGTATTCTCTCACGGTCACAAAAGTTTTTATTGTCATCTTATGGTCGACTTGATAGCACATGTAAACAATTATTGGTGATATGGTAATCTTGAAAAAATAAATGATATGGAAGGAATAAAAAATCATATTGAAGTGGACTATACAAAGTACATCTGCCCAATCTGCCTAATGGCATGTGAATGCTATGCTCGCAAGTTTATCTTATATCTTAGTAATATTCATTTTAATTTTGATACATGTGCTAACTTAGTAGGTACTCTAGAACTAACTGAAACTAAAGTCGGACTAAGATTCACGAAAATCATAGATATGGACCATATATGGACTAACCACCGACTATGCCGAAATTCTATTCGAAACGGAGACCCAAGACGCAGCTAACTAGTCAGTAGTAACAAAGATTAAGACATTAATTGTTAAAAAAATCTAAACAAAAAAGCAGCTCATCTAACCGAAATTATAATTTAAAATTTAAATAATCAGACTAATATCAATAGGCTCGTTTATCATTCGTTTACCATGAGTCAGAGCTAAATATACTTTTAGTATCACTCATAAAAACATAGCCAACAAAAAAGCGAATAAGATAATATCATTCCTATCGCGAAATACAGGATTCAAGGTTACGCTTGGGGCCTCTTGTTTTTGAATGGAAGCTTCATGTCTCCATTCAACTTGCGCGCTTAACTAGCAAATTCCTAACCGCCTACTCACTCACGAAGGCTTGTGGAGAAATAAACATAACACAAGCTTATCTTGGCTTGATTTGTGCTTCCTTTGACTGACTTGACTAGTTATTCAGGATAGGGACGCGGGACGCCAAAACGCAATCCAGAAGCATTAAAACTGATATCTTAAAATTAAAATTTTAAGGCTTGGTAATGACTTTAGACTCAAGACTTTAAAAAGACATTGAATAAGAAGGGAATTGAGAAGAATAGGGAGACCAAAGAGAGATGGTTGGACTGCGTGAACGACGGCGAGACGGCGACAATATAAAAGTGTTAGGAGTGGAGGTTAGTAAGACAAAATACAGAGAATTGTGGAAAAATAAGACATATTGCACCGACCCCAGATGATGAGTGAAGAATGAGTTAAGACTCAAAAAGCTGAAGAAAAAATCTGGAAGCAAGTGTTAAGTACATTATTCTCATAGTTTACAATGCACATTCTCACGTGTTGAATCTTTTTAAGGCTAGAAACTTTATAGTCAAAGCAGACTAAAAATGGAAAAGGGGATCTCGAAATAGAGTTTTCTCTCGGCTTAGGTATTAGTATTAGTACTTTAGTCGTCAAACATGCCGTTTTAGGATAGAATGTTTTTAATTTTTACTAGCCCAGTATTGTGTCCCACTGCTGTGTAAAGGCCTCCCCTTTCTTCTTCCATGGATCCCAGGATGGAATATTATACAAGAAAATGTCTTAAATTCTCGTTTCATCGACAATTCTCGTAAATCTTTATACAATCACTAGTCGTGCCTATCCTTCATCAGTTCCCATGCCGCTCTATAATAAATCGCTGCCCAGCCCTGATCGTAGATAATCTGATGGCACGAGCAGAAGTCTGAATTTTTCGGCGAGCAGAATCAGAATTTTTGTACGTGAGACCTTGATGCCCGCCCCAAGGTCTCGGAAAGCACGCAAGATTATCCGGACGAGTTCAAGGTCGCGGGAGGTCCGAATATTCAAATTTGCCAGTTGGTAATAGTAATAGGTAGGCATATAAAACTATTGATCCATTGTCGGCAAGTCGGCAAGCAATAAACGACTATAATCCGCACTTATTACTAGCTATATGTAGACGATGCGATGTAATAAATGGTAGGTATGGCTATCCTAACTAATATTATAAATGCGAAAGTGAGTTTGTTTGTTTGTTTGTTACCTCTTCACGCTTTATCTACTGAACCAATCTTCCTGAAATTTTGCATACACATAGCTGGAAGTACGGAGAAGGACATAGGGTACCTTTCATACCGGGAAAAAGTACTGTTCCCGTGGGAAATTCACGCGGGCGAAAGCTAGTTGATTAATAAATATCTTAGGAATTATATTTTAGGTACCTATAACAGGAAATAGGAATGTACCTACAAAATATTGTGAGCCATTTTCACACATAATTAATTAATATAAGTATCTATGTACTACCATGTACTACGTAATTTCTGATCTGTCGTTTGCCATCTCATTTGAGCCCTGCCCTCTTCCTAGCCATACTCCCTGACACAATCTATCCATCTTTTTTTGTGTCTTTCTCTATTTTATTTTGTCCCCGGGCTATTCTTGTGATATGGTTTTTGTTTCTTAATAAATGTCTATTCTATTCTATCTATGTCCTGCGGAAACATTCTACATCTAAAATATCGATATACATATTCCATTGTTGTTTTTTAACCCCACCACTATTTCTTGGAATTAGCGAAATAGCCTAGCGACTATATTTAGTTAGTGGAACAAATGTTATTTATTTCTTTTATTTGTTGTGTATACGAATGTTAGAAATCTTTTGTCTTCCACAGGACAAAGTAATCGGATTTCTAGTTCTAGTTGATAATCGGCCATTTATTGTTTTTTTTTTTCAATAAATCGGGGTCATTTGAGTTTTTACAGCGAGGCGATGGAGTAATTGCGATTTCACGGTATACTACGTCTCCCATCACTAGTAGGTACCTAGCTATACGATTTGGCGGGGGTGGGCGAGCTAGCAAGGGCGGGTCCTTTTGGACCTATTCTACGGCCCTGGCATGTTTTTGGACACGGTAGGTCCAGACAGACCGCATTTGATAAAAATATAAATACCTCTCTAGAAAAATATCCTGGTCCTGGATCCGCCCTCGACCTCGAGTTTAGCTCCAGTGGGAATTTCGGAAAAAGTAACATAGGTACCGTGGGAAAACTGAGAATCCATCCAGAAAATTGACAGTACTTAGGTACCTAATTTGTAAATGAAGGTACGAACTTCCAAATATCCTTAAAAACTATAAAGAATTATTTATGGATGTTCTACAATAAAATAAATTATTAGTACTTAGTTAGGTAGGTAGGCCGTAGGTTAGGTGAGTCGACCATTTCCACATGAAAAGAAATGGTAGTAGGGTCCCGTTAACAGCATTTAAGTACGGAACCCTAACATATATTATTTCTTGATTAGCATCTGCATGAATAAATTCTGCTGCTGAAAGTCAATGCATTAATTAATGCATGTGGGTAAATTAAAAACATAATAAACTCACTTTCTACGGCTGCCGGCAAATACTGAATCTATGAGTTTTCACTCCGGAAACGTGAAGGACTCGCCAAAAAAAATCCGACCGTACGAATTCGTCCCCATCGTCGAATTTGATATTGCATCTCCATATCTTATAGCTGTTGCAGTATGCGGCGCGATGACGTATCAAAACACCCTTATTTCTATTAATCATTATGCATTTCAATTAGGTACACTTCATATTAGATCATCGTAAAATAACCTCGAAACTTTTCCCGCGTGAATGACAAAAAACGCATAGACAAAAGTCCTTTTTTAATTTTTTATTTTTATTACGCGAAGGAATCACGGCCGTAGCAAGTCGCGCGGTGCCGGACTGACTAAACGAGGTTTCGAACAAGCGAGCCCAGTCGAGAATCGAAGTTGTACCCTCGCTTCCCCGACCCCCCCGACTTTGCTATAATTGTCAATGAGTACCTTTAACTTTAAATAAAATAAAGAAGTGCATTTTATTGCATGCATTTAATAGTATCAGGCAGGTGGTATTTTTATTTTATTTCCGCCATTTAAAACATAGCTTTCTTTGTCGGAACGGAAACATATTTAGCTGGAGATATACCTAATAAATAAAATAAATAGATTACTAGGTAAGAATGAATGAATTATTTGCAGTAAAAGTGGTACAAGAAAATACAGTTGTTAAATAATATCATATCCATACTAATATTATAAATGCGAAAGTTTGGATGTGAGTTTGCAATTCGTCCCCATCGTGAGTTGTGAATTTGTGAGTTCACAACTGTGCAGGGCGCGATGTTTGTTACTCAAAATCACGCAAAATCATTACTGGACGGATTTCGATGAACTTCATTTGGTACAGAGGTAGATAATGACTTTTCCTGGAATGACAAAAAACGCATAGGCAAAAGTCCTTTTACTTTTATTTATCCCGAGGGAAAAAGCACTGTTCCCGTGCCGGAAATTCACGCAGGTTTCGAAGCCGCGGGTAAAAGCCTAGTTATTAATAAAGTAAATTAAGTACCTACCACACATATTATTAATATGTGTGAATAATATGTGTGGTAGGTATTAATATGTGTAATAATATGTGTGTGTGGTACTTAATTTACATTTGTCTTACCTAACAAGAAAGTCTAGCGGGCTTGACAGGGCCCAAAACTGCCCAAAAACTAAAAAATAATTTAATTTGTGCTTGGCTAAAATTTAAATTGTGAAAAATCCATATTCCTGAAAGTCCATATTATTACTAGGTAAATTAAGAAGTGCAAGGTATTTATTTTTTCAATGCACATTTTGAGAACTGCTTGTTTTTGTTTATTTTTATCTCAAACCACTTGTCTGTGTCGTACGCGCATCACGCAAAAACTACTAGACCATATTTGATGCGGTTTTCGCTGTTCTATTGTTGAAGAACTTAAATTCTGGTGTAGGTTTCATCTTGATACGCCGCTTAGAACCGGAGATATAAACAATAGTAACTAGTAGTTCGCCGCGAACTTAGACCTCGCGATTATTACTCGCGTTTTTATTGATATACCTACTCTGATTTCGACTTTTCTAACAAAATTTAGTTCCCTAAATAAAATCTAGATGGCGTTATCCAAAGTTAGAACACGCTATGGTTTCGTTTGCTACATAATCGCGAACGTTTTTATTAATATTTCAAAAACTACTAAACCGATTTTGATGCCCAACGAACTTGAAAATTCTATTGTTATTTCCTACATGCCTACCAAATTTCATCAAAATTGGACTATCGGTTCGGCAGTTATCGCGGTACAAACATACATACATACAAACAATGTGTTTCGCCCCCAACTCGATTTAGAGACCTTCGCTCGCTTCGCTCGCTCGGTCAATTAAGCGCGGACGAAATCGCGGACCTAGGCTAGTGTATAAGTATATAATAAGTCTATGGTATGTACTTACTCTTGCTTCACCACGATATCGTAATCTTCATCGGCCTCTGAAGACAGCTTCGCCTGCAAAGCCTTCAATTTCTCTATCTGGACTTGCATGTATGACTTTGTTTCATCCTCCATAGTTCTGCGTAAGAGATGGTAAGAGTTAATTAAAAAAAAAAAGTTAGTTTTTTTTATTACTTAACCTGTGTCACACTACTGGGCAAATGGCCTCCCCTCTGGTTCGCCATTCTTGTCTGTCCAGTGCATGTCCAGTGCAATGCACTAGATAGATAGGAATGGCGGACAAACAGAAATGGAATGGGAATTTAGTTGCTATGAATGCAACTAAACCTATGTGCACAGCACATATTGTAACTTATAAAAAAAAAGGTAAATTTTATTAACTAGTAGTTCGCCGCGAACTTAGACCTCGCGATTATTACTCGCGTTTTTATTGATATACTCTGATTTCGACTTTTCTAACATAATTCATAGATGGCGTTATCCAAAGTTAGAACACGCTATGGTTTCGTTTGCTACATAATCGCGGACATTTTTATTAATATTTCAAAAACTACTGAACCGATTTTGATGCCCAACGAACTTGAAAATTCTATTGATATTTCCTACATGCCTACCAAATTTCATCAAAATTGGACCATCGGTTCGGCAGTTATCGCGGTACAAACATACATACATACATACATACATACATACATACATACATACATACAAACAATGTGTTTCGCCCCCAACTCGATTTAGAGACCTTCGCTCGCTTCGCTCGCTCGGTCAACTAGTAGTTCGCCGCGAACTTAGACCTCGCGATTATTACTCGCGTTTTTATACTCTGATTTCGACTTTTCTATCATAATTCAGTTCCCTAAATAAAATCTAGATGGCGTTATCCAAAGTTAGAACACGCTATGGTTTCGTTTGCTAGATAATCGCGGACGTTTTTATTAATATTTCAAAAACTACTGAACCGATTTTGATGCCCAACGAACTTGAAAATTCTATTGATATTTCCTACATGCCTACCAAATTTCATCAAAATCGGACCATCGGTTCGGCAGTTATCGCGGTACAAACATACATACATACATACATACATACAAACAATGTGTTTCGCCCCCAACTCGATTTAGAGACTCCTTCGCTCGCTCGGTCAATAACTGTGAGTAATTCATGAAATTTACCTTTTTATATAAGTTAAAATACCGCATTCCATACAAATACAATTATAATCTAGCTTTTGCCCGCGGCTTCACCCACGTGGTTTTTAGGATTTTTTTATTTTCACGAAAGAACTCTAAATATTTCCGGGTTAAAACTACAAACATCAATATAGGTACTTTATAGCAACAAGAAATAAATAAATAAATGGAAACTGAAGATTACCCTGGAGGACAAATAGACGGAAATATATACTATCTTTTACACGGAAAAATATACTATCTTTTACACGGAAAAATATAGGTAGCTAAATAATATCTCGATCTCGATTGTAGTGTAGCTACCATTTCTTGCTTAAAATATAGTATCTTTTACACTTTACATAGTCGATAGGTAGCTGTGATAAGTAGGTAGTAGGTACTGACTGTTACGTAATATAGTACTCTGTAATAATACTTACCTATATTAATTCTGTGACTGTACCAACCTGCTTGCTTAGGTTTATTCAAGTTTACCAAAACATTC
The DNA here is from genome assembly GCA_018467065.1 of Ephestia elutella. NCBI lineage: Eukaryota > Metazoa > Arthropoda > Insecta > Lepidoptera > Pyralidae > Ephestia > Ephestia elutella. Next base: position 4,344,170 of record CM031591.1, on the reverse strand, counting down.
ATCCGCCAACATAAGTATCTATTTATTTAGTGCTCCGATCGAACAATTTGGACATTCTGCCAATCGAACAATTTGGACATTCTGTCATGTGAACAGCTATTGTCCCGATAGGCCAGACATATAATAATAGGTATATACGGGAATTGTTACATATTGGTCGAGTTAATTGGCGAGTGGCGCGAGTTGAGAAAAATATTACGCATATTAGTAGGAAGTAGGAATAATCAGCAATACCATTCTTACTCTTCGTTCGTATCGTATTTTTGCCGAGGGTCGAGGTCATTAGATGGAATGAAACAGACACAGTATCTCTTGGCACACATGCGGCCGAGCTATTGTCATGTCCTTCTTTGTAAGTGCAACTAACTGAGTGCCGGAGTTCCGCCCACATGGGAATTTAGGGGTAGTGTGATTCTATCCGTGTATTAAATTTCATTGAAATACGTGCAGTAGTTTTTGCACGAAACATTTAACAAACATTCATTCAAATTGCTTTCCCGTTGACCTGATTGTCAATTTTTTTGTTTGAAGGTATCCGAGGGTAGTATAAGTAAGATTGCGTTATGTAGGTTGAACTAATATTTGATTTATTTTAAACAAAAAGTACTGTGAAGATTGTTTACAATTACAATTATGAACAAATGGACCATAGGTATATGCAGGAAATACTGCTATTACCCAGTAGAAAACATTTTTTTCTAGGCTTACTAGTTCCCCATCTATTTGATTGACTTACATTGTATCGGGAACCATAATGTATTCTGACGATTGACTAATAGATAGACTATTAGAAAATCGTTCAAATAACTTTTGCTCTTAAAAAAATCAAACCTAAGAATCGCACAACTAGACTAGCATGCTTAATCCACTCGCCTAATGTGCCCATTAGAGAAACTTATTTTTCCCAATAAAAATTGTTACCTTTATCAAATGTATTTTAAAATTAATTTCCCACGTGGAATGGTAATATTAATTTGTAAATATTACTATAAATATAGGTAGAAAACTAGAGTTCAAATTAATAGGAATCGACGTGTATGACCTCATTCCAAGCGATAACAACAATCTGAGATAAAAATAACCTCTCCCCAACAATGCGTAATGTCTAAATAACTCTGAAAAGACTACGGAACACATTATATAGTAAAGAGGACTATTTAACGTGTAAAATTGCAGTAATTAGGTCCACCTGCTAGTCCGCGACTTCATGTTGCATAACGTAATGGACGACGGCATTGAACCTCGATATTGCATGATTGTTCTACAAAGCATGACAACGTGGACGCAAACGCAACTGTACTAAAAAGAACTTTGATCTACTCTCGGATTTTTAATTGTAATGATACCCTCTGCAATTTTAATATTACCTTTCAAAAATAGAATCCGTTAATATTCGAAGATCCAAATTCGAAGTAAATACGTTATTCCAACGGTATTGGATGGATTGAAAATTCTCTTCCTTTTCATGACTTTATAACACAATGAGCATAAATAGGACATTAGAAATGGGTGTACAATTTAAATAAGTGAAATTGTAAAACTATAAAAAAGGAAAATGCGTTTACGAAATGCATTAGTAATGACAACATTATCGATCGGCCACATACCTTGAGATCGCATTATTTGTATTCGCCATAAAAACTGTTTCTTTTGTAGAAATATGGTTGGATATATAATTCCTAATAATAAATAAGGTATATAAATTAATTAGTTACTTTGGATTGCACAATATATTAAATAATAAATAAAAACTTTTCAAGTCATATAACCACAATTCGTTATTTTTCGTTACAGTATCAAATGGCGATGTTAACTCTCTCGCTCCCTCAAGATTAAACGTAGCACGAGTGAAAGAGAAAAAAGATATTTCCACAAATAGAAAACCTAATTTCTAGAGGTGCCATCTTGTGCGGAAATGACAGACTTCTTTGTCTATGGTGCTTATACTTGCCAGTATAAATAATATAAAATACTACTATAAAATTTATCCAAATTCATGCAGAGTTGGGCATCATTCGAATAAAAATTAAATTCGTGGAAATTTATTCGCGAATAGTTTCTTCGTGAATATATTATTCGCGATATTTTTCGACTTTTGAACAACGAATAACATTTCGTCTACATTTCAGTCATACACTCGCATTTTCATACATCAGCTCTAAATACTGCATGAATAAGTGATTGTACTATCATTTTGTAATAGCAGAATTGAGGTATATGTTCTATACTTACGATCTCTCTCTCTCAGCCCAAAGACGTCCACTGCTGGACAAAGGCCTCCCCCAAGGATTTTATCCATGGGGGGGTTTTGCCGTAATCACCACGCTTGGCAGGCGGGTTGGCGATCGCAGTGTGATGGCAAAGTACGCGAAAAGATGCTGCTGCCCATCCTCCGGTGTTTTAAATCCCTTAGTCGCCTCTTACGACACCCACGGGAAGAGATGGGTTGGTGCTATTCTAGGGCCACACCACAGGCCACAATACTTACGATCATTTAATAATAATCATATATTTTTATTGCTTACTTTTTTTAGGGGGGAGGCATTTGTCCTGCAGTACGATACAACAAACACCTACAAGCTAGTTAAAAATAAAAGTCTATGAAAGCCGATTTTCATCCCACCATGCACCGGCACTTCGTGAATTAGCCGGCCATATCAAGATGTGCCCAATCAAAAGTTGGGCAAATCGACGAGAATAACATTTTTGTCGATATTCCCGACTCAACACTGGGCGGACCGTAAAGTAGTTGCATTTTGCGCTGAAGGTGGCGCTATCTTAGCTCGTTTACGGCGTTAGCGCAGTCTTGTTTGTTAATTCGCGTGAAAAATGGCGGCTTTTGGTGAAGATAAACCTAATCCTATCCTAACTAATACATATTATAAATGTGAAAGTGAGTTTGTTTATTTGTTTGTTACCTCTTTACGCTTCATCTATTGAATCAATCTTCCTGAAATTTTGCATACATATAGTTCAAAGTACGGAGAAGGATGTAGGGTACCTTTCATCCCGGGAAAAAACACTGTTCCTGAGGGAAATTCAAGCGGGCGAAGCCGCGGGCAAAAGCTAGTACCAAATAAAAAAAAGTAGGGTGACCATGCACCAGGATTCTTCAGACTACTATTGGTTTCAAAATACGACGTTATGGAAACTTCAGACAAAGATTTCTTAATATTCAAAAATAAAACTGCTATTGACCCCACTATTCGCATCGTCGCATCAGAAGAATATTTTGATATTTTACCTGAAGTCCACAAGGCTGTTAGCCATGGTGGCAGAGAAAAAATGATCTATAATATTAAAGACAAATTGCAAATACCAAAATAAAACTTTTATTCCTCAAAAACCTGGGACACCCTACACAAACGATATTCCCTAATATGGCTGGGCAAATCGTCAAACGTTGATCGTCAAACAATATGGCTGGTGTAGAGTGGCCAGATCATGATGTGCGACGTATCTCGATGTGCCCGGGCATATCGTGATCTGGTCAATACAACGTCATCATTTTTTATCAATATTTAAAACATCTAACTCATTGTTTTTTTGATGTTTGACATCATGTGTGTTAACATCTAACTTTTTTTAACTATAGGGTAAAACTGCATCTACGATTACCTGTTTGATCGCGAAACTTAAAAATTATTGAACGGATTTTGATGCGGTTTTTACCAATACACTGTGTAGGTCATGCATGAGTAAGGTTTAGGTAAATAATTTACGCAGGCGAAGCTGCGGGCAACAGATTGTTATCCTAGCTAATATATATATATTTTTTTTTTAACCTATATTGTCCCACTGCTGGGCAAAGGTCTCCCCCACTTGCTTCCACCTATCCCTGGATAATATAATAAATGAAAAAAATTGTTTGTTTGTTTGACTCATGCTTTATCTACTTAATCAATCTTCCTGAAAGTTAGTACTGAGATTTCATCCCGGAAACAAGCTAGCTATCATAAAATAAATAACACGACTGATAACTCACATAGCCTATGTCACAAGGGGGAATGCAAGGAATCTAAATGTTAAGCCATTCAGGAGTTATGGTATGGTGGATTAAAGAAACTTACATACATCCAAACATACATAAACCCTGAAAATATAACACCCCTTTTTTGGTCAGTCGTGTAAAAAGCACTGTACCCGTGCGAAATTCTCGAGGGCGAAGTTGCGGGCGAGTAAAATATAAAATAACTAACTGTTTCCCCGAGGCTCCGCCCGCGGCAAAAAGTGAAAGTATCTTATATTTATAATGAGGATTGATTTAAAAAAAAGCCTGTTTATCTTCAACTATATCCATATCTTTCGTTAAAATCGGTTTAGCTTTGTAGCCATCACAGAAATATTTTTTTTTATCTATTATTACATGTCTGTGGTAGCCATGAAAGCGTCACAGACAGACAGATAGACTAACTACAGACAGACTTTCGCATTTCGCATGGAAGACAGCGCCTCCGTGTCTGTCTGTTCTCAATAAACTCAAAAACTACTGAACGGATTTTTACGCGGTTTTTACCATTTAACGTGGGTGGGTCAAGCCGGCCGTCCGTACACGTCAGTATATTTCCGTACGGAAATTTCAGAACCGGGGTCCCGAAAAAATGCAATAAATGAAAAAAATACAAAAAATGTTTGAGAGGGCCACAGACATATAATAATAGTAAGCAGACTGAACATGTCATTTGAAATTGCATGGCAAAAACACACACTAAGATTATTATTCACACAACGACAGAATACAGGGTAGGATCTAAGATAATTAATTATATTCGGTACAGTGTAGCAAAACCAAAAATTTTGAGACGCTGAATTTAAGCCGTGCGCGGTATGCGGACGGATCTGCATCAGCTTTTTACGATGGGAAATTCTATCCCTTTTGGGAAAAAATACTAGTCATTAAATCAATAAAATTTATTTTAAATTATTAAAAATCACGTGCAATGAAACATTGCAATGATGTTAATGGTTGCTGGCGTCCATTCACTGTCCTGGTACTCGTAGTACGTAAGAGAAATACTCCCCATAACAGTTCTCTTTCTTGAGGTATTATTTTCTGGCATATTTTCCTTGTCCTGAAATAAAATTCACTGTCAGTATTTTTACAAAATGTGCATTTTTATCTTCAAAAAAGAATTCCTGAGATTTTTATAGAATAGGTACTAAATTCGTATATTTTCCTTGATTCGGCCCAGCCATAGTAAACAAAATTGGATCTGTCAAATGATCTATGCTATTTACGAAATTATTAAATTACTTGTAGTATTTCTTACTAGCTGTCGCCGCGGCTTCGCCCGCGTGAGTTTCGCTTAGATGAAAAATCTCTTTGGAGCTTTTTATCAGATGTTCCAGATCTTCAATTTTTATACGTCAGCAGAAAATGCTCATCAGGTTGAACGATTTTTGCTAAGGCGCCATTTCCATATATGTTATAGTGTAGCTGGTCTCTTGGAGCTTTTCATCAGATGTTCCAGATCTTCAATTTTTATACGTCGGCAGAAAATGCTCATCAGGTTGAACGATTTTTGTTAAGGCACCATTTCCATATTACTTATAGTTTAGCTGTTCCGTTATGGTTCTTCATCAGGTGTTCCAGTTTTCAAAATGAATTATAGCCTATATGTTGCCCAGGCTTAATAGCTATACAACAAAAAAAAGTTTCATTCAAATCCGTCCAGTAGTTTTTGCGTGAAACGCGTACATACATACAGACAGACAGACAGACAGACAGACAGACAGACAGACAGACAGACAGACAGACAGACAAGAAATTCCAAAAATTTTTTTTTGCTTTCTATTGTTCTTTTTAGGTCTCCCTCTATCCATTTCAGTCAAAAATATTAAATGTACAGACAAAATATTTTTACTGTTTTATTATATGTATAGATGAAATGGTTATAATTAATACACTACTTTATAAAATAAATAATGATATTGGTGATAAATAGCATTCAAAAGTCTAATGATGGTTATTGTTTCAAAAATAACACGAAATTGTATATTATCATTGGGCACGTCAAAAAAACATGTATTGCTTACCGAAGGAACAATATTCCACGAATATTTTTTTATGAAACACTTCCACATATTGTACACGTTGCATTTTACCATTTCTATTGAGTTTAAAAGCACAAAACAATAAAAAATAATTTTAAATATTTATGACAACTGTGACAACACAACAAATATGACAGTTAAGGATCATTTCGCATGAAAAATCCGGCTTGGATGATAAATCTTTCAGTGTAGTGGTTCGTGTTGCAATACATTGCAATACTAAGGAAGGAAAGGGACAGAGTTATGTGACAGTCCTTATCATGAACAGGATGCAAATATTGTCAAATTTCATCAGTGTGTGTATAAAATTTGTGTTCCTTCTGCTTATATTTAAAAAAAAAATTTACTTCTGTGGAGAGGGCGCACACATATGTTACCTACATTTTCCGTACGGAAAACAAAACGGACGTGTGCGGCCAGTCAAACATTTTGTATGAAAAGCATGCATTGATTGATTATGGAGCACTTACAATGTGTAAGTGCTCCATAATCAATCAATGTGATATTGTTCCTAGCCACAGACATATAATTAGAAGCAGACCTAACATTAAATCGTAGTTATAGTTATACTATTACCTTTGATATGCTGTCTCTTTTTTACCCATGACGTCGTCATATGCGCCATCCTGTTTTTCCTATATAGCAACATTAACGCAAACATAATGCTAGAAATATTCAGTCAGGAGCTGTAACACCTGTGATACTACACTATGTAGCAGAGTGTGGAACCAGGTGGAGATAAAACACGTAGTTAAAACATATTAGTAAATAGGTATATTTATGTTATGTTTAACTATGGACACAGGTAATTCTATAAAGATTAAATAAACATATTTTCTCTAAAATATAGTTTTCTCTGACATTAACAACATTCCAATGTACAAGACAGTGTCACTTGAATTTCTTCGTTTTAAATTTCAACCATAGAGATTGACATGCAAAGAGATTACATAAAGCACACCTCTTTGCTTCAACACTCCTCCTTAATCTCATAAGCATGGCAAACAAAACACATGAAAGAAAGATAGGATAACTACTACTATCCAAACTCATTCATTCATAGCACTCATTCCACACAAACCCATTTCTCTCACACACCACTCAAATTTCCCTCTGGGCAGAGGCTTTGTCAAGGCATCTGCAACCATCTTCTCTGTTTCGCAATATTTTAAATTTATAATATCTGCCTCAACTGCTTCACGCACAAAATGATAACGTACATCCACATGTTTTGTACGTTGATGGTGTACCGGGTTGTTGGCAATAGCAATAGCTGACTGACTATCGGACAACAATGTTGTTGCTGACTCAAATTTTAGACCTGTCATCTCACTTATAAATCTTCTAAGGAAAACTGCTTCCTTAGTCGCTTCTGACAAGGAGACATACTCAGCTTCTGCAGTACTTAAAGCCACTGTACGCTGCTTTGTACTCTGCCAGGATACTGCTCCTCCTTGAATTAGAAATACACATCCTGAATATGACCGTCTGTCACAGTCTCCGGCGAAATCAGCATCAGCATATGCTTTTACAGTAATTTTATTACTATTACTGTATTTTGTGTACCTCAAAGCCATGCTTTTGGTTCCCTTCAGATACCTAAGAACTCTTTTAGCAGCAATCCAATGTTGCTCTTCGTAGCATTCATTGAACTGGCTTAGGTAGTTCACTACATGAGCTATGTCAGGCCGTGTGCAAACCGCTAAATACATAAGGGATCCTATTAGCTCTCGATAGGGTATCATATCCCTCTTTCCCTTTAGTGACTTTTCGAGTCTTTGTCCTGGTACTGCTGGTGTACTTACAGGTTTGCAGTTCTCCATTGAAAAACTCTTTAACAATTTTTCGATGTACTTTTCCTGATTTAGCTCTATGGCGAATTCATTTTGCTCTATTTGAATCCCCAGCATGAGCTCTGCCTTTCCTAAGTCTTTCATCTCAAAGCTTTTACAAAGATCACTCTTCACTTTGAGCATCTCCTTTTTGTTGTTCCAAAATATAAGAATATCGTCAACATAAATTGCTAAAATGACAATATTTCCATTTTGAGACCTCGTATAGATGCACGGTTCGTTCTCTGATCTCTTAAAATTCAGCTTAATTAGTTCAGAGTGAAGCTTTGTGTTCCATGCTCTCGGTGCTTGCTTGAGACCGTATAGAGACTTTCGTAAATGACAAACATAGTTCTCTTTGCCCTTCTCAACAAATCCCTCTGGCTGTTTCATATAGACGGTCTCTTTCAAATCTCCGTTAAGGAAGGCCGTTTTGACATCCATCTGATCTATGTTTAGTCCCATACCTGCTGCTAGAGCTATCAAGGCTCTTAATGAACTATGCCTTACAACTGGTGAAAATGTATCGAAGTAATCAATACCATTTCGTTGACTGAAGCCTCTCGCCACTAGTCGTGCCTTATATCGAGTTTTTCCCCCCGCCTCTTCTTTGACTCTAAATAACCATTTTGAGTCAACGATGTTACACGACTTAGGTGGTTCTACAAGCGTCCAAGTCCCATTCTTATTTAAGGCATGTAGCTCCTCCTCAATTGCTGCTTTCCACTTGTTACTATCAGATCCGCACAGTGCATCCTGAACAGTAACTGGCTCTTTTACAGTGGACATAGCTTTATATGTTACATAATCAGTAAACTCTTTACATTTCCTGATTCTCATTGGATACCTCCGACCCAACGACTCATCATCACGACCCGAAATTTCCTCATTATCTGGTATATCACCTTCATGTTCATCAGATGTTACCCAGCCTTCGTCTTCATCACCGTTATCAGACATAGCCTCTACAGGCCGATGATCACTCTGATCTCTATTGTCTTCAATACTCTCAGGAACAACCTCTCTAGGTTCAGGCTCTCTCTGATTTTGTTCCTCTTGGTGAACTCTTTCGGTTTGTACATTTAATGGATGTCTCTCCAATACTACAACAGCTTCTCTCAATGGAGTGGCCTGCTCTACCGATGATTGAATGGTATACTTTTGGTTTTCAAAGAATATCACATCTTTGCCTTTAGAAACTTCTTTTGTAATTGGGTCAAACAAGCGATAGCCCTTTGTCTCTTCACAATAGCCCACATGAACCAACGCTTTAGACTTTGGGTCCCATTTTTTGCGTTTTTGATCAGGTTGGTGAAGATACGCCATGCACCCAAAAACTCTAATAAAGCTAAGATTAATCTTTCTTCCCGTCCCGGCTTCCTCAGGCGTTTTATTTTTCAACGCTACTGTAGGCGAGCGGTTCTTGAGATAAATAGCAGTATTTACTGCTTCTGCCCACAATTTTACTCCTAGACCCGCTTCCATCATCATAGATCTCGCCTTCTCAGTGATTGTTCGGTTGGCCCTCTCTGCAACTCCATTTTGTTCAGGGGTGTACTCTACCGTCAACTGATGACGAATGCCTTTTGTTGAACAAAATTCGTCCATTCTCTTATTGACGAATTCTGTGCCATTATCGGATCGCAAAATCTTTACCGATTTTCCTGTTTGGCGTTCTACAAGGCGCACGAAATGTGTGAATTTGTCAAAGACCTCCGCTTTTGACTTTAAGAAATAAACAAACGTCTTCCTTGTGAAGTCATCTATAAATGTGAGAAAGTATCTGTACCCACTGTAAGAATCCTCACTCATGGGACCACATACATCTGAGTGAACTAACTCTAGAACTTCTTTTGCTCGACTAGCACCCGATTTTTTGAACGGGAGCTTTGTTTGCTTTCCCATTACACATGTTTCGCATTCTAATTTGTAAGTTGAGTTAGGAAAACTTACGCCTTGTGCCAACTTATCCTTAAGTAATGTAAGATTCCTCACGCCGAGGTGTCCCATTCGCCTATGCCACAGCACCATCTCATCAGAGTCAGCAGTTGATGCTAACGCCACATTCTGCGAAGAATATTGTACTTTATAAACGCCATTCTCTGCAATGCCAGCATGCGAACTTACACCCGTTACCTTACACTCATCAGCTTTCATAATCCTAAAGCCAGACTTCTCAAAAAGTATTGAAAGGTTTCTACTTACAATTTTGCTTACACTAAGCAAATTTGACGATAACTTTGGAACATACAATACATCTCTTATTGATCCATTCCCATTCTCATGAACTACCATACCAATTCCTTCTGCATATACTGCCTCCCCATTCGCACAAGATATCCTGATCTTTCTCTCAAGTGCCTTGTAGCCATGTAACCAATCGCGTCTATTGGTCATATGGTTTGAAGCACCAGAGTCCAGAATCCATTCCCCTGACCCATTATCCTGAGCAGTTGACATAGCTAGTGACGTCATCACAGCTTCCTTCTTGTGCTTCGGGTTCTTTGAGCAGTTTCTTGCTTTATGAGGACCGTTACAAATAAAGCACTTTATAGAACGCGAATGGTTCTTTCCTTTTTGAGCTTTCTTTATTTGCGTTCCTTCATTTGCCTTGAGTGCACTATGTTCTCTGTTTGTGCACGCATCGTATGCATCTTCCATTTGAAACAACTTAGATTTTACATAATCTGTGGTTAACGTTATGTTGCTGTTCTCAATTGCCAATCTCATCGGCTGGAATTTCTCTGGTAGGCCTTGCAACATTAATGCTGCTAGTAATTCATCATCAATTTCTTTGCCGATGTCACATAGTTGTTGTGCCACCATCATAATCGACGTCACGTATTCACGTACCGTGGAAAATTGCTCTAATTTGAGGCTGACTAACTTTGAAAGGAGCTTACATCGATTATTAAGTCCTTTGTCTTCATACGCAACCTTCAGAGCATCCCAAGCCTCCTTTGCTGTTTTCATGTTTCGAACATGGACCAAACAATGTTTCTTAATCATTAGGCAAATCTTTGCCCTAGCCTTTTGGTCTCTCTTGCAGCCTAAGGTATCGGTAGGAGCCGGCGTCATAGTTGTATACTCCCATAAGTCTTCGTGGATTAGATATAATTCCATCATAAACTTCCATGTGGAGTAGTCAGAACTCCCATCAAGCTTATCAATTGTTGGTAAGCTGGAACTCATATTTAATTGATTTATAGAATTTATTCCACTAGTGCTCGCATCTCCTGCGTGCGCCATAACCTGCTAGAAATATTCAGTCAGGAGCTGTAACACCTGTGATACTACACTATGTAGCAGAGTGTGGAACCAGGTGGAGATAAAACACGTAGTTAAAACATATTAGTAAATAGGTATATTTATGTTATGTTTAACTATGGACACAGGTAATTCTATAAAGATTAAATAAACATATTTTCTCTAAAATATAGTTTTCTCTGACATTAACAACATTCCAATGTACAAGACAGTGTCACTTGAATTTCTTCGTTTTAAATTTCAACCATAGAGATTGACATGCAAAGAGATTACATAAAGCACACCTCTTTGCTTCAACACATAAACAAATGACGACGCGAAGCACGATTACGATCGGTCGCCATATTGATGAGTGACGCTGTCAATGTTACTCTAACAAATTTGTGCCGAAATACAGTAAAATATTCGAGGGTTTTGCTTCAATAGTTGTTAAAAAACAAACTGAAAATGGTGAAGTGCAGTGCGTACAAATGTAACAGTGCAAGTTATAATAAAACTCCTGGATTAAGTTTTCACAGGTAAATACGGATTCTCTTTGTTTACAATGGATTGTTTCTCGCGTCTTGTTTTATTTGCAAATGCTGTTGTGGGTAGAATACTGATTTACAACTATAGTGAACAGGTTCTAATACCTATCAACGTCGTAGCATCGACTATATCGTCTAATCTTTTAGTTTTTGTCAGAAGGTATCTTTATTTGACAGGGCATGTACTAGTAGAATTTAGTAGGCCGAACTCAGTGTGAACATTAATTTTTAATTTATATGTTAGGTATAGGTACCAATATCAGTGTTTTTAATGTATAGGTGAGGCTATACGGTATTTTTGAAATTAACCAATTTTCCCAAGTGTCCCAATATCTTTATAGTTCGGCCCTGTCCAAGTGACATTTGTGTATGTGTGAAAATCGGCGTCACTTGATATCTGTTATATTGGGTCTGCTTCTAATTATATGTCTGTGTTCCTAGCTAAGCAGACGAAAAGTCTTAAAGTATTTAAGAAAAAAGTAAATTATATTTATTGGAAAAAAAATATTACTCAATTGACGAATATTACGATAAATAAATAATAAATTGCTAAATCTTTATTTCCGACTAGTCCATATTTTGTTATTATTTTAATGACCTCCCATGACGTTTTCTATTTTCCTTTCATTTCGTTTTAATGTAATTTAATGTTTTATTATTGACCGAGCGAGCGAAGCGAGCGAAGGTCTCTAAATCGAGTTGGGGGCGAAACACATTGTTTGTATGTATGTATGTATGTATGTATGTATGTATGTATGTATGTATGTTTGTACCGCGATAACTGCCGAACCGATGGTCCAATTTTGATGAAATTTGGTAGGCATGTAGGAAATAACAATAGAATTTTCAAGTTCGTTGGGCATCAAAATCGGTTTAGTAGTTTTTGAAATATTAATAAAAACGTCCGCGATCATGTAGCAAACGAAACCATAGCGTGTTCTAACTTTGGATAACGCCATCTAGATTTTATTTAGGGAACTAAATTATGTTAGAAAAGTCGAAATCAGAGTATATCAATAAAAACGCGAGTAATAATCGCGAGGTCTAAGTTCGCGGCGAACTACTAGTATGTATAATTTCGCTTTATTTAAAGTTTCGTTGCAATGTTTTACTGTTATTATTAGTTATTAAATAAATAGTAGTAGGTATAATATAATAATGTAAGTGCTTTCAAACACAATCTTTATTGTTTTTGAAATAAATGAATACATTCGGGTCTTAGAATCTAAATTTTCCGAACGGAAAAAAACTGACGTGTGCCGAAGTTAAATGTCATATAGTAGTAATTTTAATGACTATGTGGCAACAAAAACAGTACAGCAATTGTCTATGGGCCGTTATTGGTGATGACATTGACGTTTTGTTTGACATGACAAGTCAACAAAACAAAATCGCCCGCGAATATAACTATTTGATAACTCTCTCTTTGCATTTATTTATTTTTGTGGTGTGATAAATAACAATGAAATTTCGGGCAGTAATGATAGATGCTGGACCTATGCGTGAATTTACAAGTAATGTTACTGTTTATTTATTCATTTCCATAATACCCTAGCCTGTATTGTATATGCATCTTGACATGCATGCAAGCAAGAATAAAGTATTAGTCGCAGAATGCATGCTCAGTAGATAGAAATAATAATTATACCCCTAATATAATACTCATGTTAAGTAAAAAAACACCCCTATTTTCATTTACTAAGAAGGACCACAAACTAAAGTAGGTTACTTTGGTACCTATAACTTTGAAATTTGTAAAATTTTGTCAGCAGGCTTTGTTGCAAATGTTTTTATATATTTCACCACCTATACATTTTTCAGATATAGTTACAACAATATCTAAGCTATCAAAAGAGTGTGTGTTACGAGTTGCTAGTGACCAGCTTTACTTTATCGTTAGTGATGAGAGCAATGGACCGGGGCCTCCGATCTTGTGGTGTGAGATTCCACAGACAATGTTCTTCTCGGAGTACCAAATGATCGGGCTGGATGATGACCACAAAGATATTTATTTGGGATTTAGTTCAGGTGAATTTTCAATACTCAAACCTAAACAATTATTCCATTAATTTTTATGCATAGAATTTTGACTTGGGCTAATTCCATACAGGTACTTTTTAAATGTAAATAGATAACGAAACTAATAAAAAATATAAGTTGTCACTTCTTATTTTTCATTAAGCACCAATAAATAAGTAGGTTTTTAATTCAAAATGGTAAAAACGACTAAAATAAAATTATCTCAATTCTGGAATTATGAACTGTAGAATGAAAACTATATCATTTGTATTCATATAGTTGTTCAATGCTATTGTTTTGCCAAACCCAGTATTTCATCTCGTATTAAAATACTCATCACATCACACATGTTAAAAAGTCATATTTGTTTTCAGCTAATCTAGCAAGATCGCTGGTTGTGTTGAAGACTGCGAAATCCTTAAAAATGAAGTTAACCAAGAAACAGTGTCCCTGCCTTACTTTGGAAATCGAAACAGTAGGTAACATCACTTTAATTTCTACAATGGAGCGCCCAGGGGTCTGCAATGGCCACTTTGATCATTGAATCAGAATATGATTCATAGCTCACTTCTTAAATAGGTCTTATCTAAACTTTCAGAAGGTTCATTTTTTCATCAAGATTCATCAATGTGGCCGTTTGAGACCCCACCAGTTGTCATACACAGTTTACAATTAAACTCTAGTGTCGTAATACATTCCTCATGTCATGTCCCAATATGATATGAGGAGTGCACTACAACCATCTGATCGTAGGGCATTCCTTATACATAAAGACCTTAAAAAGGGAGGAGCACCCATAACCGGCAAGCATGTATGAAGAGAGTGATGAGTGTAGAAGTGAGAGAGATCTGTAAGGGTCGTAGCAAGTGGAATTTGCTAGTTGCTGCCTACCTCCACGGGAAAAAGGCGCGATGATATGTATGTATGAGACAAATTGGTTCAAGTCCAATGACAATGTTTTATTTTGATAAGCATGACCCGATGGTGCACTCAGGATCAGCTCTCAACAACGGAACTTAGAAACTTGTGATTTTTAGTTCAGATAAACGGCAATTCAGATAGACTTATTCTATTCTAAGCAACAACAGCACAGACATACATTTAAGTTCTTAGATGCATTATGCCTATATGCTTGCAAGAGTTTTACGGCGAATTTTCATAAAATCCATTAATTCTTACCAGTCCTATCATGTAAACAATCTTCACAGTACTTTTTGTTGAATTTTGTTAAAAATAAATCAAATATTAGTTCAAACCTAAAGATTCTAAAGTAAAACATTAATTAACCACGAAAGTAATTTCCTAAAAAGTCTATTTTACTCGTAATTTATATTGTTGTAAAATCATGAAAAGACATGGTAAGATTGTTTACATGATAGGACTGGTAAGAATAAACGGAGTTTACATTGCTTAATTTTGTCGTTGTACATTGAGATTTATGAAGGTTTGCCAGACATGTGAGGGTAGCTTTACATATCCATACTTATATTATACATGCGAAAGTCTGTCTGTTACGCTTTCACGGCTAAACCACTGGACCGATTTTGATGAAATTTGGTATGAATAGAGTTGAAGACCCGGGGTTAATCATAGGTTACTTTTTTGTCAAAAATCAACCCGCAGGAGGCTGAAATGCGGGGTCAAAGTTTGTATAAAAAAACCGGCCAAGTGCGAGTCAGACTCGCGCACCGAGGGTTGCGTACACGCAAAGCATCTCACATAATAGCTCTAACTAAAAGACCAACTAGTTTCAAAAACAAACTTAACTTTGCAGTTCGATCCCTAAGATTCATACAGCGCAAAAATAAGTTTGTAACACTTTTTTTCAGACTTCCAACAACATATTTACAATTTTAAGATTTAATTCTGTACAAGTACTATTAGACCTTGCTTTTTGCGAAATTTCATAATTTTAGGTCAACGGGAAGTACCCTATAGGTTTTGATTGCTGCCTGAAATCGTAAAATGGGCGTAAACTCGCAACATTTACGGTAATATCTCTTGATCGCGTTGACGTATACTTTTGATTATTTTTTTGCAGACAGACACAGTGAATCCGAATATTTGATATTAATTTCAACTTGATACCTTTAAGCGTTCCTGAGAAAAAAAAGTTTGACAGACAGATGGCCAACAAAGTGATCTTATAAGGGTTCCGTTTTTGCCTTTTAAGGTACGGAACGCTAAAAACATAGATTTTGCCGCGGGCGGAGCTGCGGGCAACAGTTAGTAGATCAATTAAAAGTTAGTTCCTAAAATTGACTCTCATCTGAGCGTTTTCCCGGTTGCATCCTCGGAGGTCAGGGTCCGTTTTCCTACTTCTCCACTTTGCAAGTTCCTAAAAGTGTTATTTTACCACCTGTACAATGAATCAGTACTATTGGTGGTACAAATGGTACCGATTTAACCCATTGGTACCAGGAAAATAAATACAAGCGTTACACTTGACATTACTTCATACTAATAAAATGGTACATTTGGCACTATTTTACTTTTTTGGTATGGATCCCAGCCCCATCTGGCGTGGGGATTTTTTTGTGAAAAATCCTATTTGCCCCCCATGTCACTGCTGGAGGGGACAGCTGATATATTTAAATATCCCGGTTACATTGCTATAAAAAGGTCCCTAGAGTTGACAAATGATTTGTTTTGTTATTATAATCCGCTATGTGGAATAAAGATTGTCCGATGGGGGAACAGAAAGTCTATATCTATTATTTAACAGCAGAGAGCAAAACCCAGAGCAGCCTTTCGGCTCTTCACCTAATCCCAACCGACAACATTTCTTTGTAGATGACTTTTTCATTATTTCCCAAAAAAATTTCATGCAATCGGAACTGAAAAAAAAAATTGCCCTGCACAGCACGCGAGGTGCTTGCACCTCGCGCAGCCACCAAAAACTAGTCTATTATTATAAAGCTGAAGAGTATGTTTGAACGCGCTAATCTCAAGAACTACAGGTTCACTTTGCAAACTTGTTTTCCAGTTATCGTCCACATCCCAACAAACCAGGCAAGTCACTCATGACATACCTGTAGCTGTGATACCGAGGAAGATGTGGTCGGACTTCCATGAGCCGAGTGTGCCGGATCCTGATGTGAGTTTTAAGATGTTATGGCAAACTAGCTGCCCCATAGGGCTTTGCTCCCGTGCGAATTTTGGGAAATAAAGTACCCTAAGTCCTTCTCAGTACTCCTAACTATGTGTATGCGAAATTTCAGGAAGATTGGTTCAGTAGATAAAGCGTGAAGAGGTAACAATCAAACTCACTTTCGCATTTATAGTATTAGTTGTATAGTACGTTGTTATCTACTTATTCTAATTTATTTATTTCTGAATTTTGGCATAAAAAGTAGCCTATGTCCGTACTCTTAGGTGTATGTGAAATTTCAGGAAGATTGGTTCAGTAGATAAAGCGTGAAGAGGTACAAACAAACTCATTTTCGCATTTATATTATTAGTTGTATAGTACGCTATTATCTATTTATTCCAATTTATTTATTTCTCAACAACTAACAACTATAATTACTGTCCTAATTTATGTCATTCAGGGTTTTGAAGCCAAGAAAATTTTGAATTTGCAACTGACATACTTTTTACACGACTGACCAAAAAAGGAGTGTTATGTTTTCAGGGTTCATGTATGTATGTAAGTATGTATGTATGTATGTAAGTTTCTTTATTCCACCATAAGTCCTGAACGGCTTAACCGATTTTGATGTGAGAGGTATTTTTAGATTCCTTGCATTCCTCCGCTAGGCCACAAAGTAGTTAAAAAGGGTACAGAGGGTAAGCTTCATACAAGCGCTTCAAATAAGTACACTACTACAAGCTTGATACCGCGAGGTGCTTACGCACACACGCGCTGTCACGTACAGCGCCAAACCGGTTTAAACTGGTTTGGCGCCACTCGCCGGGTGCGATATGTCAGGGTTCGAGCGCTCACTCGCGCTGTCGATGTCGTGTTCGCGCAGCGTTACTGACTTGTTTCTTTTTCGGCCGTGTCGTTTTGTGTTTTAAAATAGTGAACAAACATAGAAAAACATATTTTTAAAATTAATAGGTATCTTTTCCCGCGGATTGACATAGGTAGGTATGTAATCATAATACCTAGCATATCCTAACTAATATTGCGAAAGTGAGTTTAATTGTTTGTTGGTTACCTCTTCACGCTTTATCTTCTGAACCAATCTTACTGAAATTTCTCAATCGCATATATAGGTACATATGGTACTGAGCAGGACATAGGGGCACCTTTCATTCCGAGAAAAAGCACTGTTCCCGTGGGAAATTCACGCGGGTGAAGCCGCGGGCTAAAGCTTGTTTTATATACTTAATACGAGATTTATGTCCTAGATGATTGACTTATATACATAGGTACCTATATAGGTGACTAATTACCCTATTTGTGATTGAATTATCCTAGTAGTACATATTATAAATGCGAACACATACTATGTTGGAGTAGGTATACCTAGCTACCTATGTTCCGTTTTTTGTGCCTGAACGGCAAAAAGGATTTCAATGAAAGGTATAGATATAGATTGGACCTTTTCGTGATTTTTCAAAAACTACTAATCCAATTTGCATGGAGTTTTCGCTATTCGACTCGAAATACTCCGTAAGTACAACTTAAGTAGATTAAGTACACTTTCAATGTTAGTTAAACTGTTTTTCTTTCAATATACCAAAAATAGAAATATTATGTTTTTTTTTTCAATAACCAAGTGATAGCCCTATAAGAATAGGTATAAATTTTGTTGTCTATTAGGAAGCTTTCCATCTGTATAGTTTTAAGTAATCTGTGGCTAGGCTATATGACGTCACCATGAAAATGAAAATCAAATTGAAGGGCTTTAGAAGGCGATTTCAAAAATGTATAGAACTTATATGTTTGTATGTACTTTTTGAGTAAAAACTCGTCAGTCGTGTTTTTTATTTTTAATAATTAGCTTGTTGACTTACTACTTACACTTTAAATTACTGTTTATTGTGAACAGACAGATATACAGACGTGGTGGGGACTTTATTTTAGTAATGAGTAGAATCAGAATTCGATATGAGCATGATCTTAAAATTTCAGGTGTCAATAGAACTGCCACCACTAAAGCAACTCCGTACAACAGTGGACCGGATGAAGACGATGGCACCCGAGGTTGTGATCCGAGCATCGGCTGAGGGCAGACTGACTTTACAAATCAAGACCGATATGGCTAAAGTGTCTACGAGGTTTAAGGATCTTAGAGTGGATGCCTTTGGAGGTTAGTATTTCTTTCTTATTGAATGTGTTATTACTAACACACCGGTGTCTGATTTTATTCAAGTCGGCTAAAGGCATCTGACATGACTTTTAAGACTACCGCTATCTAGTGGCAGTAGCCGCATACACACTAGTAAACTAAACAGTCAGCCAATGTGCAGGTTTCCTCACGATGTTTTCCTTCACCGGAAGCAGGTGGTCTATGAGAAAACTACCATACATGAGTCAGATTGGTCTACAAACTCATGTGACACAGGTAGGATTTGAACCCGGGTACTATTCGACCTCAGGCGGGTGTCATTACCACTTGGCCACCACCGCTTCAAACCCTGAAAACATAACACTCACGTTTTGGTCAGTCGTGTAAAAAAATACTAGCGCTGTTCTGTTTCTCCTTGTCTTGTTTCTATTTGTCTTTGTTAATGGGAATACCATTATAAACTATTAAACTAGTATACATATCAAATATGGTAGATGACAACAAGTCAAATTAGATACTTTTTTCTAAATGTTAAAAACAATAATTTATATGAGACTTGTATGATGGTACTCAACGGTGACGTCACTTTCAATGGAGTCAAGAAGCATTCCCAATATACTTTAATTAGAACTAAAAATAGTAAACCATGTTATAAATAAAATTGATCAATTAAAGTGACATTCAATTATTATGTTTCATTATTTAAATAGCATCATATATTTTACTAGCTGTCGCCCGCGGCTTCGCCCGCGTGAGTTTCGCTAAGATGAAAAATCTCTCTTGGAGCTTTTCATCAGATGTTCCAGATCTTCAATTTTTATACGTCAGCAGAAAATGCTCATCAGGTTGAACGATTTTTGTTAAGGCACCATTTTCATATTACTTATAGTTTAGCTGTTCCGTTATGGTTCTTCATCAGGTGTTCCAGTTTTCAAAATAAATTATAGCCTATATGTTGCCCAGGCTTAATAGCTATACAACAAAAAAGTTTCATTCAAATCCGTCCAGTAGTTTTTGCGTGAAACGCGTACATACATAACAGACAGACAAGAAATTCCAAAAAAAATTTTTTGCTTTCTATTATTCTTTTTAAGTGTCCCTCTATCCATTTCAGTCAAAAATACTAAATGTACAGACAAAATATTTTTACTGTTTTATTATATGTATAGATTATTTAACCAGTAATCATCCCTTTTACATCAATATTGGTTCACCAGTTAAGCCGTGAAAGCGTAACAGTTTCGTATATAATATTTGTAGGCATAACCAATTTCATTAGGTGTCTAAAATATTGTAAGACTAGCATGGCCCGGGACTTTGTTCCCATGGGAATTGCGGGAAATCCTCTCTCAGTGCTCCCCTACACTCCCTAAGGAACCTACATGACAAATTTCAGCTTCCTACGCCCAGTAGTTTTGGCTGTGCGTTGTCTGTCAGTCACTCAGTAACGGAAGAATTTTATATACCTACTAGCTTTTGCCCGCGGCTTCGCTCGCGTTAATCCTGTCTTAGCGGATGCCTACGTCATAACATCTACCTGCATGCCAAATTTCAGCCCGATCCGTCCAGTGGTTTGGGCTGTGCGTTGATAGATCACTATGTCAGTCAGTCTCCTTTGAGTTATACAGGGTTATTTGTATTAAACGCAAAGCCTTCCTAGGGGTGAAAGTACTCATAAATATGAACATCTTTTTGTATGGGACCGACTCTGAAATCTCAAAAAAAAATCAGCTGTTCCATACATTTTGGGCGAGTAGGTATTGCAAATTGTATGGAACAGCTGATTTTTTTTTTGAGGTTTCAGAGTCGGTCCCATACAAAAAGATGTTCATATTTATGAATACTTTCACCCCTAGGAAGGTTTTGCGTTTATTACAAATAACCCTGTATATATACATATATATGTATATTGATGATATTTTTCAGGGCCAGTGGAACATTCAGACTCGGAAACGGAAACCCAAATCAATGAAGACATATCCAGGGTGTGTTATTGTCGTGTGGATGCCAAAAAGTTGTCAATGTTTCTCAGTGCGGACCAAATATCGCACAACAGAACTGTGTGTAGTGTAGTGCATAAGAAGTTGGTTATTTTGTGCTTGCAAACTGAGGAGAATGTTAAATTGCAGTGTTTTATTACTGGGATTGTGTATTAACCTAAAAATATTTATTTAAGGATTTAGGTAAATATAAAGTCCGAATAATAAGAACAATATATTATCTAAATTAGTAAGTTTCTAGGTACTTGAAAAGGTAAATTTACTTTTTATTGCACTTTTTTCGTGACCGTCAATATGGAGGATCAAGCCTGTGATCTGTGCCATATATCCATACTTCCATACTAATATAATAAATGTGAAAGTTTGGATGTGAGTTTGTGAATTTGTGAGTTTGTGAGGATGTTTGTTACTCAATCACGCAAAATCTACTGGATGGATTTCGATGAAATTTGGTACAGAGGTAGATAATGACCTGGAATAGCACATAGGCTACTTTTTATCTCGGAAAAAATGGTTCCCGTGGGCATGGGATACCAATTATAGTAACGCCATCTATTATTTGGCAAAATAGACGTCATGTCGAAATGACGTTAAGTCAAAGTAACGTTATGTCAAAGTGACGTTACGACAGCCTCCCCACTACTTCCATATAAAACGGGCCGTTGCACCGGCCGGCAGTATGCCCGGATACGTCGAGGTGTGCGGACCGCTGCTGAGTGCACGGACTAATGGCACTCTGCTCAAACTTCTATATATTATGTGTGTAAAGGAACATCAGTGAGTTTGTTGTGATGTACATTGCGTGCAGAGGCGGGGCGCGCAACATAGCCGTATGAGGTACACTACATTTTGTCCATTACATCTAATTTGTCATTAGATGGCGCTTTAATTAAATACTTGCCTTTAGTTCTCACGGCCTGCCACGAGATGGTACTTTACCGCGGACAAATTCTTTCAACATTTTTTCGTGAATAATGTTCTTTAAAATGTTTATGTGTACCGAAAACAGTAGCGCCACAGATTAGTAAGTAGTACAAACGTACATATCGGTCACTCACCGCCCCGCACTCATTTCAAATACCGCACCCCCACCCCGCCCAGCACTTCGCTGTAGATATCACTGACACGGTTTAGGCGTGATTGTTCCAAAAAAGGTCCAATTCGCGGTTGGTTTAACTCGCAGATGGTCCAATTCGCGGTTGGTCTAAAAATAAACAATGTTTCCGAAATTGTAATTTTTTTAGTATTAAACTTTGGATATTGAGAAGCTAAGATCATATATTAGTAGGTTTAGGTTATTTTTAAGACCGCCCGGAAAGACTTTGAGGGCGGAAACGAAGTTAGGTTCAGGTTTTTTTTTTATTACCGCCCGGAAAGACTTGAAGGCAGTAAATAAATTAGGTTCAGGTTACTTTTTATGACCTGTTGGCACATTTTTTTATTATTTTATATCTTTATCAATATATCTATCTATGCGCGGTCGGTAGCGATGAAATTTTCGCGTCATTTTGATTGAAAATCACGACACGCATGCAAGCAGCCTTACAAAATTTCATGCACACATATACAGGATGTTTTTTAAATCATTGGCATCCTTTCTACTGATGAAAGTACTCATGAACATGAGCAACTTTTTGTATGGGACCGACTCAATCCGATGGAAAAAAAATCATCTGTTCCATACATTTCGGGTGAGTAGGTATTGGAAAATAGTATGGAACAGCTGATTTTTTTTTCCATGGGATTGAGTCGGTCCCATACAAAAAGTTGCTCATGTTCATGAGTACTTTCACCAGTAGAAAGGATGCCAATGATTTAAAAAACACCCTGTATAAGCGAATGTATAAACGGTTTTCGTCTATGAATTTGTAATTTTGCCTATTTGCTATTTTACCTATTTTTCAACTCGCTCCATCGTGAATAAAGTGCTAACTCGCGCTCAAGCAACAGTTTCACAGGGGCGGGATAATGATTAATCCTTTTTTGCCGCGGGCGAAGCCGCGGGTAACAGCTAGTATATATATATATATATATATATATATATATATATATATATATATATAATTACTACCATTCATCTACTTTATACTACCTTAGGCAAAAATGTAGCTACCTCATTATTTTGGAAAATTCCTTAACAACATATTTGGTCCCTCCATTATGATATCAAGATGGAGGGACCAAACTGACTGTGGCTGATAGACTTCTTCCTGGAATGTTCCACCTAGCTCCTAGGTTAAAAAAATTATAATATACTTACTGTTTTTCGAGTTTGAATCGTTTATTCTAAGTATAAGCGAAATGTGATAAATGTGTTTTTATGATAAATGGAAAGCTTGTTGTTTTTTATATAAATTTCATAATAAAACAAAACATTTTATATTTCAAAACATCTTTTATTTCACTGGAAATGAAATTGAATTTTTATCTAATACTTTACGATAACATTATTCCTTCAATGTCATTTTTCAATTAATATTATTATCTAAGCCTTATATAAAAAATAGAAATAGTAATGCTAATAATAAACTTGAACAAAAACGATTTTTATTTAATTTTTTTCAAACTGCAAAAATGTACTATTTTCGCATGTTTGGATGTTATTTTATGTAAAAAGAAATAAACACTACAAATGATTTATCCGAAAAAAAAACATTTGCGTTCTAGCATTCTTTTTTATAATTGCAGCTAACTTTGGGGTACCTAATTATATAAATCAATTAATTATTAATTTACAAAAACCGACTACACGTTGAAAAATGCTGATAACTCCTAAATGGCTGAACCGATCCCGATGGATCTTGGCATGTCTATAGCTCCCAAACAGATTTTTTGTTCGAAAGGTGACTTATTGAGAGATTCATGGAAATAGGTTTAGTCGTTTAGTCAGTGTCAATATTTGGGGTTTTTTGTAAATTTATAATTTACATTATTCAGTGAGCGTCTGATTGACATTTACTGTCATAGAATAGCAGATACCGCTAGTTATTATCATTCCGACCAGCAGGCCTACCATGAACTCTTATTGCGATCCAGTTTAGGACCTTAATTGAACTGGGGCCCTATTTTTGAAAGCGTGACATACCAACGAAAACTAGTAGACTATGTCGCGCATAATATGAGCGGAAATTGTGTCTCGCATTATTTTCATATCACTTCCAACAAAATTGTGAGAGTAATTTCAAAAATATATAGAATAATTGATCGAATGATTTTTCATTAGACATCAATTATTCGCTAGTCTCTGCCACAGATAATATAATACCCTAGTATCTCTGCCTACCCCCACGGGAAAAAGGCGTTATAATATGTATGTATGTATCAATTATTCTGTATATTTTTGAAATAACTCGTCTAACAATTTTGTTAGAAATTGTATCTCGCATTATTTTCATAGGTAGTGATACCTATGAAAACAATGCGAGACACAATTTCCGCTAATATTATGCGCGACATTAAAGTTTATTAGTTTTCGTTGGTATGTCACGCTTTCAAAAATAGGGCCCCAGTTCAATTTAGGTCCTAACTGAATCGCAATAAGAGTTCATGGTAGGCCCGCAGGGATGGGTTACGCCCAGGAATAAACTGGCAGAAACCGTTTCTTCTCGGCGTAAATCCATCTCTGATTCAGACTTCTGAGGGCCGATTCAAAACTAAATTACACGGGCGATTTCATAAAGTGCTGCCACACTGGCAGTTATAACAAATTATATAACATTTGCCGTCTCTTTTTTTCATTAACTTTTAACTTAAGTGTAACAGAGACAAGAGATGTTATATAACATTTTATGATTCACAAATAAGTTGCACGGGCGATCCCTTTTATGGTGCTCAACACTGGCAGTTATAAAATGTTATATAACACTAGCTGTTGCCCGCGGCTTCGCCCGCGTGTGTTTCGTTTAGTTGAAAAGTCTTTTTGAGTTCCAAACTGTTTCAGATGTTTCGGATCTTCGATTTTTATACGTCAGCAGAAAATGCTCATCAGGTTGAACGATTTTTGCTAAGGCACCATTTCCATATATGTTATAGTGTAGCTGGTCTCTTGGAGCTTTTCATCAGATGTTTCGGATCTTCGATTTTTATACGTCAGCAGAAAATGCTCATCAGGTTGAACGACTTATGTTAAGCGCCATTTCCATATTTCTTATAGTTTAGCTGTTCTGTTATGGTTCTTCATCAGGTGTTCCAGTTTTCAAAATCAATTATAGCCTATATGTTGCCCAGACTTAATAGCTATCAACAAAACAAGTTTCATTCAAATCCGTCCAGTAGTTTTTGCGTGAAACGCGTACATACAGAAGACAGACAAGAAATTCCAAAAATTTTTTTTTGCTTTCTATTGTTCTTTTTAAGTGTCCCTCTATCCATTTTAGTCAAAAATACTAAATGTACAGACAAAATATTTTTACTGTTTTATTATATGTATAGATAACATTTGCCGTCTCTTTTTTTCATTAACTTGTAACATAAGTGTAACAGAGACAAGAGATGTTATATAACATTTTATAACTGCCAGTGTGGGATCACCATTAGGACAGAATTAATATAAGTACTACGTACAGAAAGGAAGCTCCCTGCCTCTCCCGCAATATGGTGAACCCCGCACTTCTCCCACGTATGTTTGCGGATTGGGACGCTATGACTATGAAAACGCACACATTGACGTGTTACTGACGTGTTCACGGATGTACAGTTTCATTTGTAGTAGATACAATGAGATTTAAATTCTATGGGTTTTTGTAATTTTTGACAAGTTGTCAGCTTGCCATTCAAAACCATTCGAAACTAACTTCACTAAACTGACTTTTTGTACGGTGTGCAAAAAAGAATTGGAGAAAATTAGAAATAATAAATTTTCATAAATGTTTATTTTTACAGTATTGTATTTTCCACTAAATGAATTTAATCAATTGAAAGTTAAATTGAATGCACATATAATTTTACTAAAAAAATTGATTCTTCTTTCGGTATGTAATTGTCACTAACCAACGCACCAGCGCGGTCAAGGTCGAGTAATTTAAAAATTTTTATATAAAAAAATAAGTACTTAGTTTTTCACTTGATTGGTTAGTTGAAGATAAATTAAAAACGACAATTTTTATTGAAACAATTTTTTTTCTGCTAACCGTACATTTGTCAAACAGACCGGAGTGAAGCTGCTAAAGTCCGACCCAAGTTTAGATTGCAATCCATAGACTTTGTAAAAAATTTTAGACCGGGCATAACAATCAATATACAAACAGAAGTTATGCGGCCGGTTTCCATTATAATTAATATGGGCAGGCCGCCATCTTTGTGCCAAATCCTTTGTCGGGTTTAGGTATGCACGATTTTTTGTAGGTATGTCATGTCTATTCTTTTTTCATTCGTCTGAGATATATGACGTCCCGTTTCTGTGTCCTTAACTAAATCGTATTGTGCCTCAAAGAATCAGTTGTAAGTGAGCTGAAAAGATCTCTCGTTATCCCTTCTAAGTGTATCATGAGTTGCTTTCAGCTGGTCCAATTTGCTCGAAATCTGAGCGATGGAGCTGTCGACCCATTGCATCGATGACATGTGAGCGTTTAGGATGCGGCCGATTTGAACGATCTGGAAAATTAAAAGCCTATTATTAAAAAATAAAAAACACGACTGACAACTTTTTACTCAAAAAGTAAACTCCATTTATTCTTACCCGTCCTATCATGTAAACAATCTTACCATGTCTTTTTATGATTTTACAACAATATAAATTAAAATAGACTTTTAAGGAAATTACTTTCGTGGTTAATAAATGTTTTACTTTAGAATGTTTAGGTTTGAACTAATATTTGATTTATTTTCAACAAAATTCAACATGTAAGATTGTTTACATGATAGGACTGGTAAGAATAAATGGATGTTACATACAAACATCATCTTATTCAATGAAAATTGTTCCTACGAGTATTTTTCATACTAAAATCGATTTTGTAGGTTTATGGAAATTAAAATAAATAAAAAAATTACAAATAAAAGTTTGACAATCATATTTATCAGATCTTGCTGTGAGAAATCGTCGGCCAGGTAATGACAAAATTTGTCTTCCTGAGTCGAATACAGCTTTACTTAGTAATAGCATACTATCTATGGCTCCAAAAATTTATAATAAAATTCCTTACCAAATAAAAGAGCTGAATTTAAAATTGTTTAAAAAACATATGAAAATGTTGCTAGTTGACAAATGCTATTACAGTATTAGAGATTTTCTAGATGATAATTTTTGACATCCCTGACATATGTATTTAATTGTTTATTATTCCTATGATTGACTTATTTTAATTATATTTTTTTGAGTGTATTATTATATTTTTTAAGTATATTTTGAATTTATTTGCGGCAAGCCATCTGACTTAATTTGCACACCGTTTCAACGGTTGAACATTGCTGCTCTGTAACATCATGCATTTTATGTATCAACAATGTTTTTTGGCAAATAAATATATCTTTATCTTATCTTATTATCATACTAATATTTTAAGAGGAAGTGTTTGTTTTGCGAGTTTGTTTGTAGGGTAATCTTGGAACTACTGAATTGGTTTCAAAAATTCTTTCACCAATAGAAAGCTACATTATACCTGAGTGACATAGGCTACAATTTATGTGTGTTCCGTTTCGGTACCAAATTATATGACAATTTGGTACCGGTACGAACCAGTAACAAAAAGATTTGTATTTTTGAAACTCAGATAATACCGGACCAACTTCAAAAATACTTTCACCACTGGAATTCTACATTATCTCTGTAATATAATATGTAAACTCCATTTATCCTTACCAGTCCTATCATGTAAACAATCTTCACAGTACTTTTTGTTGAATTTTGTTGAAAATAAATCAAACCTAAACATTCTAAAGTAAAACATTTATTAACCACGAAAGTAATTTCCTAAAAAGTCTATTTTAATTTATATTGTTGTAAAATCATAAAAAGACATGGTAAGATTGTTCACATGATAGGACTGGTAAGAATAAATGGAGTTTATGTATAATGTACGGGAAAAAGGCGTGAAACATATGTAACATATGTGGTCATATTTAGTCACTTTGTGCACCCATGCCATACATTACGTTGGTAAATGAATTAACAAAACATAGCATTTCTTTTTAAAGCATGTAAAATTAATAATACTCACCGGATCATTACTGTCTTGACTTCTGTTCGTCTCGTTCAAATGTTCAATGACTTCTTTCAGGTCCTCTGACATCTGTCGCAGTTGTGTGTCCAGGTTTTCAGCTAACGAGTACCTGCAATAACGAAATTTGGTAATTTATCATAGTTCCTCAACTTTTAGTCATATTCCTCATGACTGAGGGTTGTGGGTTGTGGTCATTATATGGTTTGAAACACACAATATCTTAGCAATATTAATGAAGTGATTTGCCATTACCTTCTCCATTTTACTTGCTAATAATCACCAGAGTAAACCAGAGTTTAGGTTCCTCACGATGTTTTCCTTCACCGGAAATCATATTATTATATTTATCAAAGTCAAAGTCAATTATTTTTATTTATATAGGCAAAATTAAATTAATTATTAATTATTTTTATTTTTTTTTTTTTTTTTTTAAATAGCACTTATAAATCGTCACATTCTTGTTTTTTAGTTAGTTGACGTCATAAAATTACTTAAAGGTAAGTTATACAGGTGAATTTAAAATCATTGGAAAATTTATACTCGTGAAATTGAGCAACTTTTTGTATGGGCTTGACTCTGTTACCACAAAACATAAATCCGTTCCATGCTACGAGTATTTTATATGGCACAGCCTTCGATCAACAATACACCTACCTTAAAGGCTCATACAAAAATTACAGTAATAAACAGTCTGTGTTGATTGAATTATATACCTTTGATCAAAAATATACCTTAAGATTAAGCAATAAATATCGTAATGCAATGGACCGTACTGTCAGAAATAAGAGCACAAGCTCTCGGGCCGTTTTCAGAGCTGTCTTGTGTCTAACATTTTCCGTACGGAAAAAAAACGGACGTGTGCGACTCAAATATTTTGGTCTCTGTGCATTCGGGTCCCGGATCTGAAATTTCCGAACGGAAAAAATTATCAATAGACTACTTTTTATTGCATGGTCGATAGACTATCTACTTTTTTTTTGACTACATACATATGTGTGTATGGTAGATAACTTGTAGATAGATAGACTGCTTTTTGCATAGTCGATAGTCTACCTAATTTTTTTCTTTTTTTGGCTACATGCATGTGTCTATTTTTTTTTGACTGCATAACTGAATACATACCTGTCTTTTTTTATTTTTTTTGCCTACATACATGTTTGTTTTTCCTACATACATGTTTTTTTTTCGACTAAGTACATACATGTTTTTTTTTCTTTTTTTGCCTACATACATGTTTTTTTTCTTTTTTTTGCCTACATACATGTTTTTTTTTTCTCTTCTTTGCCTACATATGTTTTTTTTTCGACTACATATGTTTTTTTCCTACATACATGTTTTTTTTCGACTACATACATGTTTTTTTTTTTTTTGCCTACATACATTTTTTTCTCTTTTTTGCCTACATGTTTTTTTCTTTTTTTTTGCCTACATACATCTTTTGTTTCTACTATCCAACCGATGTGTTTATGATTAAACACTTTTAGATATCGATAGACTACTTTTTTTGCATATACTACCTACTATTTTTTTTCTTTTTTTTCCGACTACATACATGTGTTCCCTCTCGGGGTCCCTCATCCGCTCCCCAGCCTCCTCCAGCAGCATCTTCTCTAAGGGCGCCAGTACCTCTAAGCTCCTCCAGCTCGTGTACTAAGCTCTACTGATCGCTCTTGACCGTTTTCAATTATAATTATTGACTTATTTCTGGTTCCTTAATGTCACCATGGTGTGCCTGATCGATTGACTATCCAACCGATTTTTTTCTTTTTTTTTACTGCCTACTTTTTTATTATTACATTCTGTATGACGTGTCCAACATTTTCCGCACGGAAAAAAAACGGACGTGAGACATGTTTTTTTTTTCTTTTTTTTGCCTACATACATGTTTTTTTTTTCTTTTTTTTTTGCCTACATACATGTGTTCCCTCTCGGGGTCCCGCATCCGCTCCCCAGCCTCCTCCAGCAGCATCTTCTCTAAGGGTGCCAGCAACTCTTCCAGTTCACGTTGTTGCGCTAAAACGAAGTCCAGCTCGTGTTCCAAGCTTTGCTGTTCACTCTTGACCGTTTGCACTGCGTCGTTTAGTTCTACTATCTGGAAATTGGGAAATAAATGTCATAAATGTCTGTCCTCGGACAAGATTGTGAAAAGCAAACCCATCTTTAATTTAAAAAAAAAAAATCGTATACATAAACAATTAATATAACGGAACGGACAATATTAAAAAAATGTTATAATTAGTGGACATGTAAACAAAGTAACGGAACGGTCAAATACATTTATAAAAGTTACTAATTTTATAAATGCGAAGGTGAGTTAATGTGTTTGTTACCTCTACACTTCACACCTTATCTACTGAACCAATCTTCCTTAAATTTCGCATACACATAGTTAGAAATACTGAGAAGGACATAGGGTACCATTCATCCCGGGAAAAAGCACTGTATTCGTGGAAAATACACGCAGGCGAAGCCGCGGGCAAAGCTAGTACAATAAATATTTTACTTTAGAATGTTTAGGTTTGAACTAAATTTTGATTTATTTTCAACAAAAGGTACTGTAAAAACACATACCTTTTCGCCATTAGCAATAAGTAATCTGTCCCAAGCGTTGATTTGCGTTGCTTGGTTTATGAAAGTTTTCTCTTGTTCTTCTAACTCTAACGTCCATTTGTTGATGTTTTCCTCTAATTGGGCGAAAGTTATCGACGAGATCTGAGCAGGTGCTGCCGTTGTGCTTTAAAAAAAATTATATATGTCAAAAAAATGTAAAATATGTCAAAAAAATGTTATATATGTCAAAAAAATATTATATATGTCAAAAAAATGAATGAATGTTATCTGCGGGAGTGGAAGCGGGTATCTCTGGACAGAGAATTGTGGAAGGAGAAAGGGGAGGCCTTTGCCTTTGAACACTTCAATAGGCTGGGAAAAAAAATATGTCAAAAAAATATTTTATTGATACAGTTAAAGCATGAGATGAGTCTGTTTCTAGATATTTTATTGTATAAATTTAAGCCCTAAAAATACACAGAACTATTAGAAATTATTACCCTCTCTCTCTTTAGTCGTATTACCTCATGACTGAGAGTCGTGGTCATTATATGGAATGAAACACACGACTCTCTTGGCAATGTTAATGGAGTGGTTTGCCATTGCCTTCTCCATTTCACACACTAGCTTATAACCATCAACCAGAGTGCAGGTTTCCTCACGATGTTTTTGTTTCACCGGAAGCAAGTGGTGGTCGATGAAAACTACCATACATGAGTCGGTATACAAACTCATATATGCATTATGTCGCAAAATGTCCCTTTCGCAAAATGTTTTGCAAATGATAAGTTAATTGTATCCTAACTAATATTATAAAAGCGAAAGTGAGTTTGTTTGTTTGTTTGGTTGTTTGTTACCTCTTCACGCTTCATGTACTGAACCAATCTTCCTGAAATTTTGCATACACATTGTTAGAAGTACGGAGGACATAGGGTACCTTTCATCCCGGGAAAGAAGTGTTCCCGTGGGAAATTCACGCGGGCGAAAGCTAGTTTATATATAAAATCAGTCAGTACAATTTTTCTCCTTAACTGAACCCGCACAACATATATTTCGTCTTCAGCAATTTCTCAATTGGTTGCTTGGAAGAAATTGCTTTCAGCGATAAGGCCGCCTTTTGCGCGTCTTCCTTTCTTGTTTTTTAGTTGTAAGTTACTTTATGTGTCTTAAAATGTAATTTCTT
This sequence comes from Ephestia elutella, assembly GCA_018467065.1. NCBI lineage: Eukaryota > Metazoa > Arthropoda > Insecta > Lepidoptera > Pyralidae > Ephestia > Ephestia elutella. Next base: position 4,312,338 of record CM031591.1, on the reverse strand, counting down.
GTGTGTTAATAAAGATTTCTTGTTGTTGTTTGCAATTTTTTTTTATTTTTTACACAATGTTTTTTGAACTTCGAAATGAAGATGTAAAATGAAGCATTTTTGTGTAAAATACTCGTAGATATGTAATAGGGTTTTTCTTTGTAAATCAGTTTACTATCAATACATGGACCATTTTACACAAAAAAATGCTTTATTTTACACTTTCATATTTTTAATTTCATAGAACATTCGTAAAATATACTTGCAAGGGTCAAAGTCAAAGTCAATTATTTTTATAGGCTTAAAAATAGCACTTATAAATCGTCACATTCTTGTTTTTTAGTTAGTTGACGTCATAAAATTACTTAAAGCTAAGGTTACCAGGTAACCAGGATTCCAGGGTAACTTTGCCAAAATGGGACATTTTGCGAAAGGGCCATTATGCGAAAGGGACATTTTGCGACATAACGCTTCACAATCAGAAGCAGAAGCTAGTGTACTTACGTAGTGGCGGTGGTCAGTGAAGGCATGGCCGATGTTGTTGTTTTTCCGAGAGCTGTTATACCACTGGGGGCAGTAGTGGAGGCTGAAACATTAATAATGCATTATATACCAACTGTACAACATTACACAGAATGTTTTTTTTTATTCGAAATATATTAATTCCATCAGTATTTAATGCTTCCATATCTTACTAATATTATAAATGCGAAAGTTTGAATGTGAGTTTGTAAGGATGTTTGTGACTCAATCACGCAAAATCCACTATACTGATTTTAATGAAATTTGGTAGGTACATAGGTAGAAAAATACCGGGAATAGCACATAGGGTACTTTTAACCCGAAGCGGTGGTGGCCAAGTGGTAATGACACCCGCCTGAGGTCCGATAGTACCCGGGTTCAAATCCTACCTGTGTCACATGAGTTTGTAGACCAATCTGACTCATGTATGGTAGTTTTCTCATAGACCACCACCTGCTTCCGGTGAAGGAAAACATCGTGAGGAAACCTGCACATTGGCTAGGTTACTAGTGTGTATACGGCTACTGCCACTAGATGGCGGTAGTCGTAAAAGTCATGTCAGATGCCTTTAAGCGACTTGAATAAAAAATCTGACACCAGTGTTAGTAATAACACAGTGCCGGCTTTAGCACTACCAGCGCCCTGGGCGAGATTTCTACGGCGCCCCCTAAATACTATTCAAACCTATACCTACGAAAAAAGGCAAATGGTAAAAAAAAAAATCACAGATTTCGTGCCTCAGACGACTATCTAGCACATTGACCGTCGATTGAGAGTTTTAAGTTTTTTTTTTTAATATATTTTATTTAAGATTTATAAGAATGGAGTACCTGTAACACAAGTTTTTATTACTTAGCACTGGACTCACGAGAGCTATTAGGTGCAAAAAGAATTATTCGAGAAAGTCAAAAACGAAAAAAGTGCGAAATAGTGAAAAAAAAAACCAATTTTTTTTCGAATTTTTTATTTCGTCGCTCGATATTTTTGAGGGTTTGCCCTGTAGCCTAACCTTTTTGAAAAAAGTCAAAACTTCGATAGGCGTGTGAAAGTTTTGCAATTTGTTTTGTTTACAGGCGTAATGTCGAGGATACTTATGTATGTTAATCTAAGAATAAAGTAATTGAGCTTGGCCAAGAATGCTTTGGCATGTCTGTGTATTGTGTGTTCTCCTCTAGAGGTCGCATTTCTCAACCGATTCCCGTGAAATTTTGAGAGCAGGTTCGATAAACATATAAAAATCGATAGACGAGCCATTTTTTGTTTTTTTTTTAATGACGAAGTTGGCACAAAGGGCCTAAGCGCCTTTGGATTTCTCTTACTACCAATTTGTGCCAACTCAAAATAATCCTAACTAATATTATAAATGCAAAAGTGAATTTGTTGGTTTGTTTATTTGTTTGTATACCTCTTCAGCTTTATCTACTGAACCAATCTTCCTTCTTTCGCATACAGATAGTTGGAAGTACTAAGAACTCACATAGGGTATCTATCTAAGAGGCGCCAGCGGCGGTCCTTTATGACGATTCTTTGAGGTACCTCTTTAGAGCGCCTCCGGCGCCCCTCACCGGACAACAGGAGACGCCTCCGGCGCCCCTTGACGCCCGGCGCCCTGGGCCGTGGCCCAAACGCGCCCCGCCCTAAGGCCCCTACTGATAAACAAACTCGATAAGAACGAAAGGATTCAAAATTCCCACGGGAGCGAAGCCCCGGGGCGCAGCTAGTAAATAAATAAAATAAATAAATATATACGGACAAATCACACAGATTGAGTTAGCCCCAAAGTAAGTTCGGGACTTGTGTTATGGAATACTAACTCTATATTATATTTATATTATAACGATACTATATTTTATGACAAATACATATATGGATAAACATCCAAGACCCAGGCCAATCTGAAAAATATCATTTTCCATCTTGACCTGACCGGGGATCGAACCCGGGACCTCCGGTGTGGCAGTCTGGCGTGATAACCGTTAGGCCACGGAGGTCGTCAAAAGTAAACTAATAAATATACTAGTAAATAAATGACAAAACTATGTTAAAAGTTCATGAAAAATCTCGTTATGTAAATTAAACACTCGGAAATAATTTAGTATTCGTGTCACCCGATCCTTCCGATATGTAAAAAAAAACCGACAAAGTGCGAGTCAAACTCGCGCCCTGAGGGTTCCGTACACGCAAAGCATCTCATACTATAGCTCTAATGAAACTACCAACTAGTTTTAAAAACAAACTTAACTTTGCAGTTCGATCCCTAGGATTCGTACTGCATCTAGCGCAAAAATAAGTTTGTAATACTTTTTTTTAGACTTCCAACAAATTTTTACAACTTTCAGATTTTTTCCTATATAAGTACAGTCGACCGCACCTCAAGTTACCCTGCATGATCTCTTATGCCGCGGTCGCAGAGTTGAATTTGCAATGAATTTGAGTAGGTTGATGTGCTGTTGACTGTACTGTTAGACCTTGCTTTTTCCCAAATTTCATAGTTTTAGGTCAACGGGAAGTACCCCATAAGTTTTGATTGCTGTCTGAAATCGCAAAATATGCAAAAATTCGCAATATTTACGGTAATATCTCCTGATCGCGTTGACGGGTAACTTTCATTATTTTTTTGCCGAAAGAGACCGTGGAGCCGAGTATTCGATGTTAATTTCAACTTGGTACGTTTAAGCGTTCCAGATAAAAAAAAAGTTTGACTGACAGACGGACAACAAAGTGATCTTTATATAAGGGTTCCATTTTTGCCTTTTGACGTACGGAACCCTAAAAATGAAGGATATATTTTTCTCCGCTGGTCATATCGGGAATCGCATACCCTCGCTAAATAGCCCTTGCGATAAAAACATCACTGTGTATAAAAGTAACTCTGCCCTCGTAAATCCTAGTATAATATTATATTTATAGAAGAAGCAGAAGTAAGTTTGTTTTTTTGTTACTCAATCACGCAAATACTACTGGCCGGATTTTGATGGAATTTGGCACACGGGAGAAAAAAGATAAATAATAAGTCCAGCCAGATTTTTTATTTGGCCCCGTGATCAACCTTCTCTTTCTATAGGGAAATGCTTTAGCCTCTAATAAACTAATTCGTCTTTTTTACAACGCCAACTAAAAAATAGACTACACTATACTATATACTATTTTAAAGAAAGCTTCAAGTAAAGATCAACAATGATTTTAACTTGTCTTTCTGATTTATAAATTGCCACGTAATTTACTAACTCAGCCACAGATTATTTTACGTTTTACAGCTATAAAACTAGCTCCTTAAAATAATATAATTGAAACTTCAATTTACAACATCATATATCATCATTATTATCTCAGCGTGTGAAATAGTAGATCATATTCTTTTATCATGAAAATGGCCACCGCACGATTTGGTACGAATGCGTCAGATGACAGCGACCGGCCATTTGCACCAATCAGAGAGGGCCATTTATTTATTTTTATTTATTTATTTAACTTTATTACAAAAAAAGTAAAAGGCGGACTTATAGCCTAGGACTTTTTCTACTAGTCAACCTGACTAGGTGATGTAGAAACAGTAACGTGTAGCACCATTCGATTCATGTATATGTTATAAAATAAGCTAATAGAATTACTTTAGGCCCCGACAGGAAAGAATAGAAACAAAGTACATGGCAAAAATTTTGAACCGACCAAGTAAAAAATACTTCAATTAAATGGCGAGTGATATGAAACCAACGAGCAATTTCAATTGGTCGGATTATACGCTAACGATAAAAAGCTGAGTGTAAACATTTGGCGTGCCATTTGGAAATAGATCTGTCATCATATAATATTTTCATTTATTAAAAAATAAAAGAGCATATTTTAATTCTCATGTCATTCTATAATATTTTGTTAAATGATAATAAAAATGGTGGAATGTGTTTTTCATTCTAAAATAAATATAAACAGTGGTATTCTCTTAAATTTAGCAACCTAAAAGTTGTTTGTAATATTTTATTGTTTGATTGTAATTACTGTTCTACATTATATGAATTTCATTCCCAATTGGCTTATATTATTTGTCATTAAAAAATATATATATTATAGAAATAATATTTTGGATTTGACCCAAATGTTGCGTACCACTATTCTTTGTTTACAAAGTTTCTACGATCTCCTGGCGGGGCCTTTAAAAAACATTAGAATTAATGAATTTGCTTGACAAGCAATTAGATAAATACTTGCAACTTCACGATGCGCAGTTTGGGTTCCGCCCGGGACGTTCCACCGAGAGTGCCATTTATTTTTTGAAGCAGACCGCCCAGTACTATGTAAATAGAAAAACGCCTGTTTTCTCGATTTCTCCAAGGCTTTTGATTTGGTATCATATGATGTCCTGTGGAGAAAGCTCGGGGATGCAGGTGTACCGGTGGAAATCCGGATTTTGTTTAAACACTGGTATGCTAACCAGTTGAACAGTGTCGGGTGGGGTAATTCTATGTCGGATACGTACAGATTAGAATGCGGGGTAAGACAGGGGGGGCTGACGTCGCCCAAGCTTCTCAATCTGTACATAAACGAGCTAATAGGGGACCGGACAAGGTATAATAATTGTTAAAAATATGTAATTTTATGATAGAATACATATAAATAAAACATATTGAGACTTTTCAGCACGAGTTTATTCTTCAGAGCTAATTTATTAGAGTTCAAACTTTTAGGGAAAGTCCATTTTCTACGCCTGACGTCATATGAATGTACGTTTAGTTAGGGGCGTTTTGATATCGTAGAAACATCGCTTAAAAATGTGAATTGTTTTTTGCTATATCTTGGGAAATACTTTGGTTATGGATGTGATTCTTTTACGGATTATTATATTAATGTGAGATATTTCAAAGGAAAAAAAAAAAGAAGCATCAAAAAAAGAAGTTGTCCGGTCCCCTATTTTGGAACTTAGTAGCAAACCCGTAGGTTGTAAAATAGATGACGTCAATGTTAATAATATATCCTACTCGGACGAATGGCACTGCTGGGGCCCACGGCTTGCTCAATAAGAGACATGTTGAGAGTTTGTGAGGCATATGCACTGAGTCATGGCCTGGTGTACAATGTAAGAAAAAACCCGGCCAAGTGCGAGTCAGACTCGCGCACCGAGGGTTCCGCACACGCAAAGTATCTCACATTATTGCTCTAACTAAAAGACCAAATAGTTTCAAAAACAATTGCTGTTCAAATTGCTGTTCGATCCCTAAGATTCATACTGAATCCAGCGCAAAAATAAGTTTGTAACACGTTTTTAAAATAAGGTATTTACAATTTTCAGATTTATTCCTGTATTAGTACTGTTAAAGCTTGCTTTTTGTCAAATTTCATAATTTTAGGTCAACGGGAAGTACCCCATAGGTTTTGATTGCTGTCTAAAATCGCCAAATATGCAAAAAATCGCAACATTTATGGTAATATCTCTTGATCGCGTTGACGTATAATTTTGATTATTTTTTGATGACAGGGACCGTGGATCCGAGTATTCAATAATAATTTCAACTAAATACGTTTAAGCGTTCCTGAGAAAAAAAGTTTGACAGACAGACGGACAACAAAGTGATCTTATAAGGGTTCCGTTTTAGCCTTTTGAGGTACGGAACCCTAAAAACTGAATATCTTGTCTTTAACGTCTTTGAATGAAACTCCATTGCGTAGGGTAATCAAATTTAAATACCTAGGGGTGTACATAGGCGTTCTCAGATTCGCCCGTTGTAGAAATGACGCCAAAATTACACTGTTCAAAGCGTATTGTCAGTCATTCTACACGGGTAGTCTGTGGGTCAAGTACACTCCTAAAGCTATGGACGCAATTAGAGTCCAGTATAATAATGGTTTTAGAGTGATGATGGGGCTATCGCGATTTTGTAGCGCATCCGGCATGTTTGCGGAAAGGAGAGTTGCTGATTTGCTGATTGCAAAGACTTCGCGGTAGCTCCAGTATCATTCTGAGAGCTCTGGTAGACAGGTATGACTCACCCTTTTTAAAACATTGTGTTGATACTTGTCTACCAAAAATAATTTTAGTTATAAGTTTTCTAATTTTTGTTAATAATCTTTACTAACAACTAGTTTTTAAGATGTATTTTACTAACACCTAGAACCTTTGTACTTAGTTTTCCTATGTTTTATGTTTCCTTTCTATGTGTTTGTTGTGTACAAAAATTAATAAATAAATAAATAACATGTGGGCCTTGTTGTCACAATAAAGAAATTAATTATTATATACTTCTAAAATAGTAATGTATAGCAACAAATAGTAATAACTATTTGTTGCTATACATTATTATTTTAGAAGTTTACTGCTTGAATGCATGTTACAAATTTAGATGCTAAAAAATAACCATCGTGCCGAGTTATATTTAGAGTGGTTTACTAAAAGATAACTAGTGGCTAAGATAGTTTTATTCAGATGCGCGTCGATTGTGGCTGACTTAGTAATTTAGACAGCAATTTAGATATTTAGAGGTGAATAATGCTATTAAAAAGAAGTCTGTTTTAATTAGTACCCGTGAAAAAATAACGGGTATAGCCACACATATAGCACTATGGTACTTTTATCCCGAAATTTCAACGGGAGCGAAGTCTCGCTACGTATATGTTTTTGCGATGACTCATGTACCAAATTTCATCGAAATAAGTTCAGTAGTTTTTACGTGAAAGAGTTCTAAACAAATATTATCATAAACTTTCTTAGTAGTAACTATGAATTATGTATAAACTTTAAAATAACTAACCATAGAACATATAACTGATAAATGCAAGTTAATATTTGGCTTATTATTATAACAATTAAGCCTAATTTGATGAGAATTTGTGGTTTATTCATGATTTCATTGTAAATACACTGCGAATTTATCACATTTTCGACTTTGATAGTATGTGAGTGAAGGTGTCAAATAATGACAAATATTATTCATATTTTTTTCACAGTCAAAGATCAAAATAATTTTTCAAACAAAAAAATAAATAAGTACGAAAAAAAAATCATAATAGATGGAGGGATTTTCTGTGACATAAATTAAAAAAAGAAATAGTTCCACACAAAAAGCAAAAAATTCAAGGGATTGGCATTTAAAAAAAATAAAACTTATAAAAAAAACAACTAAAAAGTATCAATATTGTGATTTGTGCAACTGTCAAACTGTTATGTGATTTTTTCTGCCTCTGGTTGACAAGAAAAAGCGCACCATATAGGTTCAGCCATTATTACGACTCGGCTTTCATAAAACGCTATCTGTTGAGACTTTTTTGTTCTGAATTTTTTTCTTAATTTAGCTGTCAGAAAAATCGCTCTTTTCTCAATTATTTATTGCCATATTTTAAATACCCTTTACTCGCTGCATACCTATATCGCAGTGAGCCTAAGTCGCGTTATGCCTAAACTTCATTTCAAATAAGCGTTTCAACTATATCTCACGTTGTCCATTTCACGATACGACTATGTCGTTATTGGACTATATCTCACATTGTCCATTTCGTGATACGACTATATCGCTATTGGACGGATCAGAGCCCTGGAAAGCTACTAGAATTTTTTCCATCTCAATCCCACCGAATCCTACTAATATTTTAAATGCGAAAGTTTGGATGTGAGTTTGTGAAATTGTGAGGATATTTGTTACTCAATCACGCAAAATGTACTGGACGGATTTCGATGAAATTTGGTATACGGGTAGAAAAATACCGGGAATAGCACATAGGGTACTTTTTATCCCGTAATTCCCACGGGAGCGAAACCCCGGGGCGCGGCTAGTACTATTATAAAATTTAATGCGAAAATGACCTTAGTTTATTTGTTACCTCTTCACGCTTTATCTACTGAACCAATCTTCCTGAAATTTCGCATACACATAGATAGGAGTACTGAGAAGGACATAGGGTACTTTATTATAGGGTACTTATATCTCCTTCCACCCAAAGGTTGGCTGGAAGAAATTGCATTTGCGATAAGCCCGCCTTTGCGCTCATTTATGTATTTAATTTTTCACTATTTCGTACGTTCTTTTTCTGTGAATGGTGCAATAAAGTGTTGATCTATCTAAAGTCCATTTATCCATAATTGTCCTATTATGTAAACAATCTTACCAAGTTTTTAAGATTTTACAACAACATAAATTAAAATAGACTTTTTAGGAAATTACTTTCGTGGTTAAAAAATGTTTTACTTTAGAATGTTTAGGTTAGAACTAATATTTGATTAATTTTCAACAAAATTCAACAAAAAGTACTGTGAACATTGTTAACATAATAGGACAATGAGCGATTTTTCTGACAGCTACATTAAGAAAAAAAATCAGTATAAAAAAGTCTCAACAGATGGCGTTTTATTAAAAGCAGAGTCGTAATAATGGCGGTACCTATATTGTGCGCTTTTTATTGTCAGCCAGAGGTAGAAAAAATCACATAAAAGTTTGACAGTTGCACAAATCACAATATTGATACGTTTTAGATGTTTTTTTATTAGGTTTTTTTTTTAATGCCTATACCGTGCATTTTTGCTTTTTGAGTGGTCTCGCCCTTTACTAAGCGCCACCTATGAATTCATCTGGAACTATTTATTTTTTTAATTTGGGATTCGGAAAATCCCTCATTAAGAAAAAAAATGGAGTTTATATACTTTATACCCAAAATTCCCAAGTGAGAGAAGCAATTAGTATCAATATTTCACTTACCAGCAGTAGACGCAGCAGTAGTGGCAGTCAGTTTAGTTCCAAAACCCAGCCCAGTTGAACTTGTTGTACCAAATCCAAGACCGGTGCCCAAACTAGGTTGAGCCGTTGAAAAACTAAGCCCAGTGGACGCTGGGGCTGCAGTAGTTCCCAAACTAAGCCCCGCTGACGTCGTAGTTCCAAAGCTTGGTGCTTGAGTTCCAAAACCAAGCCCGGATGAGGTAGTTGTGGTCCCAAAAGACGGTTGAGAAGTTCCAAAACCAGTTGTAGTTGTTGTTCCAAAACTAAGCCCGGTTTGAGCTGTTGTTCCGAATCCGAACGATGGTGTTGTGCTTGTCCCAAGCCCAGTTGTTCCAACAGTTCCTGTTGTTCCAAGACTAGTTCCGATCGTTCCAAGACTAGTGCCTGTAGTTCCAATGGTTCCTAGCGTTGTTCCAGTTCCTAAGGCAGTTCCGGTTGTTCCAAGGCTAGTTGCAGTTGTTCCAAGGCTAGTTCCGGTTGTTCCAAGCCCAGTTCCGGTTGTTCCAAGCCCAGTTCCGGGTGTTCCAAGCCCAGTTCCGGGTGTTCCAAGCCCAGTTCCGGGTGTTCCAAGCCCAGTTCCGGTGGTACCGAGTGCGGAAGTTGTTCCAAGTGTAGTTCCAGTAGATCCTAGGCCACCAGAGGTTCCGAAACTTGGCTGCGATGTTGGTTGAGGAGTGGCTTGGCTTGTGAGGGAAAACGCTTGGCTTGTGGCACCAAATGCTGGAGCTGTAAGCAATCATTTATTTTATGATAGCGGAGTTCACAGAAGAATATGTTTATAAGTGGCCTATTCACCTGGGTGAATTAAGCCCAAGGTAAATAAATTACACTAATTTTGTTGAATCAATTCACCTGATGAGATTTTCTGGGTGAAATGAGTCCGAGGTGAAATGAAGATACTAAAAAGTCTACTCTTTTCACCCAGGTGAACAGCGTGGAATATATCTTAGTGTTCACAGAATAATAATGATGTTTATACTGTAACATTAGGTTTCGGCATAATAGCGTCGGAAGGCATACGTTAGTGTATTTTCAGCTAGCAACACGAATGATTCACAACATTCCATTAATTTAGGTCCATTCACATGAATTCAAAAATACACCTGAATATGCCACAATGAGGTGTGAACTGCACGTACCGTACACACATGGTTACTTTTTGGTAATCAGATAAAATTAACCCTATAATATACCTGCGCTTGTAGTAGCAGGAGTAAAAAGCAGATTTTGCATAAACGTTTTCAAACTGTGAGAAATACTAATAATTTAGTTCTTATTCGGCGCCATTTTGAGAGTCACAGATAATGCATATTATCAATACTACAAGTAACAGTATTACCAATTGCAGCGCCAGGTGGCAGAAAGTGGAACTAAATTCATTTTTGAGCATCAGAAGTGGGATCAACACCATATTTTTTTACACATAACACTAATCAGCACTTGTAGTAGCAGGAGTCCCAAAAGCAGGTGGAGCTGTGGAGCCTCCAAAACTAAAAGAGGGCTTCTGGTATGGCGCTACGTCGCGGACAGAAAACTGGATTGAGTTGGTTGTGGCGCGTCTGTTTACATATCGCAGCCTACCAGTTAAATTAGCCGGCAGTTAACTGCCTTACAACTTTTAGTATATTATGTTATTACACTATTTTTGCATAAACGCTTTCAAAAGAGTGGAACTAAATTCAAATGACTAGCCTAAGCAAGTTACACGAAGTAGCCGCGACAAATTACACTTGAAATTTTTGAGCATCAGAAGTGGGATCAACGCCATATTTTTTACACAACACTAACCAGCACTTGTAGTAGCAGGAGTCCCGAAGGCAGGTGGCGCTGTGGTTCCCCCAAAACTAAATGAAGGCTTCTGTCCGAACGATGTAGTAGTGGTGCCGAAAGATGGCGCTGACGTCGCGGACAGGAAACTGGATTGGGCTGGTTGGGGCGCCGACTGGGGGGGGTCAATTCGAACATTTATTATTATTTACTTATTTTTCTCCCACGGGAAAAAGGCGTGATAATATGTATAGTGCGATATAAGAGAAGAAGACGAATTTAGGACAAACTAAATTTATCATCATTGCAATACCAGATCGAATGGTCGTGATTGGTTGAAAATCTATGTACGATCTATGTGATTATTGATCAAGTTGTTGTTTCATCGAAATCCGTCCAGTAGATTTTGCGTGATTGAGTAACAAACATCCTCACAAACTCATACAAACTTTCGCATTTATAATATTAGTAGGATAGGATTTGCCATTAATCCTTCAGGCTTTATACGATAACAATTGTTTGACAATGCGATGCCTCATGCGACCTCTTCGTCGTTAAAGTATATAAATAATTTGCTTGTATTGAGCTATCAATTTCATTAAAAAACTCTTAGTAAGTAGCAAAATAAATCAATATTCAAAATTTTTAAAAGGTAAAACTTTCCTATCAAACAATATAAATAGTTAATTATTATAAAATTCTTCCAAAATTGACTGACTAACAGACAACGCACAGCCAAAACTACTGGGCGTAGGAAGCTGAAATTTGGCATGTAGATGCCTTACCTTAGCTTCAATTAATTTTATGTCGTCAACTAACTATATAACAAGAATATTAAGATTTAAAAGTGCTATTTTTAAGCCTATTATATATTACTAGCTGTTGCCCGCGGCTTCGCCCGCGTGACTTTAGCCTTGATGAAAAGTCTTTTTGTATTCTAAACTGTGTCCTGTGTTCCAATCTTCAATTTTTATACGTCAGCAGAAAATGCTCATCAGGTCGAACGACTTTTGTTATGGCACCATTTCCATATTTTTTATAGTTTAGCTGTTCTGTTATGGTTCTTCATCAGGTGTTCCAGTTTTCAAAATCAATTATAGCCTATATGTTGCCCAGACTTAATAGCTATACAATAAAAAAAGTTTCATTCAAATCCGTAAAGTAGTTTTTGCGTGAAACGCGTCCCTCTATCCATTTTAGTCAAAAATACTAAATGTACAGACAAAATATTTTTACTGTTTTATTATATGTATAGATAAAACAATTGACTTTGACTTTTGACCACATGCTATTTTTACACGACTGACCAAAAAAGGAGTGTTATGTTTTCAGGGTTCATGTATGTATGTAATTTCTTTATTCCACCATAAGTCCTGAACGGCTTAACGGATTTGGCATGTAGGTTCCTTAGGGAGTGTAGGGGAGCACTAGGAGAGGATTTTACAGTTCCCATTCTAAATTGTCAGTCGTGTTTTTTATTTTTAAATAATTAGCTTGTTATATCTATTTCCAAAAAGCAATACTCACAGTGGTGGCCGGAGGCGCTGAAAATCCAGACGTAGGCGTGGAAAAACTCGGTGCGGCCTTGCCAAAGTTGAACGAACCCGAACCGAACATTGTGTTTGCTGCAATTTATGCATATATTTTATGTTTTATATTATCTCTTAATTCAACGTGAACAAAAATTACCATTCTTATTTTATTTAGACCAAAAAATATGTTTTCAGCTTTCATATATGTAAATTAGTTTCTTTATTTAACCATAAGTCCTGAACGGCTTAACACCTTACTGGACTATACAAAACTAAACTAACTAAACTTCTATAGTGTCTCATTTACTGTCCGGTAAAGTGTTAACAGATTTTGATGAGAGGTATTTTTAGATTCCTTGCATTCCTCCGAGTGACATAGGCTATATGAGTTGTCAGTCTTGTTTTTTATTTTTTAATCCTGAAAACATAACATTCCTTTTTTGGTCAGTCGTGTAAAAACAAGCTAATTATAATTAGCTACTACTACTACTAGTTAATTATATTAGTCAATTGTTTTATAATAGGTAAAAAAGGAATGTGTTATGTTTTCAGGGTTCATGTATGTAAGTTTCTTTATTCTACCATAAGTCCTGAACAGCTTTACAGATTTTGATGTGAGAGGTATTTTTAGATTCCTTGCATTCCTCCGAGTGACAGACTATGCGAGTTGTCAGTCATGTTTTTTTTTTATTAATTAGCTTAGGGATAATATTGGGATAACCTGATACTTTTTTTTAATCTCGTAATTCCCAGTTTATATTTCTTTACCTTGTGTGGTTGCAGGTTGCTGCTGTGGCGTGGAGGCGCCACCGAAAGATAGGTTTTGTGGCGCATTCTAACGACAAAAAAAATAATAATTATAAAAAATTACAAACTTCTCCATTATTTTTAACAAGCTTTCGCCCGCGGCTTCGCCCGCGTGAATTTCCCACGGGAACAGTGCTTTTTCCCGGGATGAAAGGTACCCTATGTCCTTCTCCGTACTTCCAGCTATGTGTATGCGAAATTTCAGGAAGATTGGTTTAGTAGATAAAGCGTGAAGAGGTAACAAACAAACCAACAAACAAACAAACTCACTTCCGCATTTATAATATTAGTTAGGATTAGGATGGCGGCACAGTGTCAGTTATTAGTTCGATCCATCTGCCATTCATTATAAAAGATCAGTAATTAATGATTGCGAAAGTTAGGTTAAAGAAGTAAAATAAACAGAATCGAATATGTAAATATCGGATACTCTGCATATAGGTTGTTCTCAATATGTAGTAAATTCTAATTATTAAGTGAAATAAATTTAAAAAAATTGATGTGTAGAAACAAGTGGAAATTGCTAGTCTCCTGCCTACCACCACCGGAAAAAGGCGTGATAATATAAATCACACAGATTGAGTTAGCCCCAAAGTAAGTTCGAGACTTGTGTTATGGGATACTAACTCAACAATACTATATTTTATAACAAACTAGCTTTTGCCCGCGGCTTCGCCCGCGTGAATTTCCCACGGGAACAGTGCTTTTTCCCGGGATAAAAAGTAGCCTATGTGCTATTCCAGGTCATTATCTACCTCTGTGCCAAATTTCATCGAAATCCGTCCAGTAGATTTTGCGCGATTGAGTAACAAACATCCTCACAAACTCACAAATTCACAAACTCACATCCAAACATTCGCATTTATAATATTAGTATGGATACATATATAGATAAACATACAGCCCTGGTCGTTCCGGAAAAGATCATATTCCATCTTGACCCGACCGGTTATCGAACCCAGGACTTCCAGTGTGGCAGTCTGGTGTGATGACCGTTAGGACACAGAGGTTGTCAAATATATGTAGAAATTATGATTACCTGTACTGGAGATTGTCCGAATCCCGGGCTGCCTACGGTTTGGTTCGGGGGGGATGAGAATCCGCCAAAGCTGAGAGGTTTGCTTGCCCCGAACGCTGCAGTAGTGGTCGTAGATGGGGTAGCGACTGAAAAACATTTATCACACTAATATTACTAGTGGTTCTGTAAGAACAGCAGACCTCGCGAGCCCTTCCATGAAATAACCGATATTTTACTTACGAAAGAATAACAATACCGAATTTGCTATTAATTAGGAAGTTAGGATAGAGAGTTACCTCATCTCTGTCCTCGGGCAAGATTGTGGTCAAGAGCAAACCCATCTTCAATTAAAAAAAAAAAGAGGAAGTGTTTGTAGGGGGTAAACCTATATATGGGGGGGAACTATTGAACCGACTTCAAAAATTCTTTCACCAATAGAAAGCTACATTATACTTGAGTGACATATAGGCTACAATTTATTATGTACCTCCCGATCGAAGCGGGGGCGGAGCGCTGGTAATTTATAGTAGTTTTGATATTAATTGATTTTTGGATTCCATACTCAAAAGGCAAAAACGGATACTAAGAAAGAAGGACAGTGTTTTTAGTACTTTTTATCCCTAAAAAAACACTGTTCCCGTGGGAAATTCACAGCTAGTTCTATATCCTACTTCCGATGCCCGAAAAATCTCAGAAGAGATTATGTGGTTGAGATGAGGGTAGGTGTGAGACTGTATCGTAAATAATACAATTACTTTTGTATTGTATTTAATCCTAATCCTAACTAATATTATAAATTAATGCGAAAGTGAGTTTGTCTTGTTTGTTTGTGGGTTTGTTTGTTACCTCTTCACGCTTTATTTACTGAACCAATCTTCCTGAAATTTCGCATACACATAGCTGGAAGTACGGAGAAGGACATAGGTGTATCCTACTTCTGATGCCCGGAAAATCTCAGAAGAGATTATGTGGTGAAATGAGGGTAGGTATAGGAATGTATCGTAAATAATACAATTACTTATGTATTGCGTTTAATAAATAAATACACTGTTATATTTTCTATACTAGTGTTTGCCTGCGGCTTCTCCCGCGTGAATTTAATACGGGAACAGTGCTTTTTCCTGAAAGGTACCCTGTCTTTTTCAGAATTTCTAACTATGTGTATGCGAAATTTCAGGAAGCTTGGTTCAGTAGATAAAGCATAAAGAATTCTAAATATATTGATAAAAAGCTTAAAATCTCCCAATCAATCAATGGAACTCCCTGCCTGCGTCTGTGTTCCCGAGCACATACAACCTGACTCTCATCAAAACCAGAGTGAATAGGCTGCTTCTGGGTAAGCTCGCTACATCATAGACCTCATCTCTGTCCTCAGACAAGATTGTGGTCAAAAGCAAACCCATCTTTAATAAAAAAAAAAAATTGATGAGCCTTAAAGGCGATGCTGTAAGCAATTTCTTCCAAAGAACTGCTTATAGAATAAATAAATAAATAAATATATACGGACAAATCATGTACGTAATATATATATAGACTGAGAGATAAGACTCATGACAAACAACCAGATGAGTAATTGTTTGAAAAGAAAAACCACAGTCGAACATATTTTGAAAACCATCAGGAACTGCAGCCTGCGAATCAATATCATCATAAAATTTAAGAGTGAGGTTCTTGTCGGTGGAGTTCCTTCCATTTTTCTCTTTCCATTGCTAACTCTTTCACTTCTTTATACGACACGACGCTCACTTTCTCCTTTATTTGCCTCATATAACTCTGTCTTGGTCTCCCTGGGCCCTTCCTCCTTCTATGATGTTTCTTAAAAATGCATCGTGTCGTATTAAGTGCCAATCATTTTCCCTCTGCCAATCAGGCTACTGATATTTACATCACATATTTTGATGTGTATTCCGTTACTGTATCACTTCCTATGTCTCATTCTTATTCACACACACACTAAAAATTGATATATCCACTGCCATTAAAACTCTTACTTATCTCCATTCCATCAGAGAGCCCACTATTCAGCTAAGCGTGGCCTTCAAGTCTCACGACTCTTGGCTCTGTCTACCCCGTAAGGGATAAAGACGTGATTCTATGTATGTATGTATTAAAACTCAAAGAAATACGATGCCTCGAGTGTTTTCGCGCCAAATCATAATTATGTGTAAAACAATCACTCACTTCTTTTTCTATGTTCCAAAGTGATTCTCTTCATTATTAATTAGTTAAAATCAATACTATTTACACTTAAATTATAATAAAACCAAAAATAAATGAAAATAAGCTATTAAAAACGAAATCAAAGCCAATTAACGATAGGAACTGAGTAAAATTAAAATAGTGATAGATGTACCCACATTTTTTACATATAGTCTGTCAATTAAAGACATTATAAAAAACTCCAACCTACCTTCTTGTATTATTTATTGACATACTAAAAATATTGTTCATTCTTTTCAGCCAAGCTGTTATATTTTTGTTGAAATTTATGAGTATTTGAGTCATTTATGAGTAAACTTTGAGTACATAATAGGGGACCAGACAACTTTTTTTTTGACGCTTCTTTGAAATATCTCACATTAATAGAATTATCTGTAAAAGAATCACATCCATAACCTAAGTATTTCCCAAGATATGGCAAAAAACAATTCACATTTTTAAGCGATGTTTGGGTGATACCAAAACGCCCCTAACTAATCGTGCATTCATATGACGTCACGTGTAGAAAATGGACTTTCCATAAAAGTTTGAACTCTAATAAATCCGCTCAGGAGAATAAACTCGAGCTGAAAAGTCGCAAAATGTGTTTAATTATATGTGTTCTATCATAAAATTACATATTTTTAACAATCCTCATACCTTGGCCGGTCCCCTATTCGTTATTATTTTTTATATAGAATGCCTACATATGTCAGTTATTTAATTCTGGATATTTTCAGTAGTTTTTAAATAGTAAAGCTAGTGATTTGGGGGTTGCACACAGTGAAGTCTGACTTAATATTATATATAATATATATAATTTTGTTTGTAACACTCGCTTGCTTCTGGGTTGGTCACCAGAACCTAATCTACAACTCTGAAAAAAGTTATGTTTTGATTCTAGACCTTTTTCTGACTATGTGATTCTATTGTATTCTACTTCACACTATCATTAAATAGGTATTATTTGTTCGGACATGGCAAGGGGACCTGGCGGCTCAAGATACAGGCTTTGGCCTAGTTTGAGTCTCCAGAGCTCCCACAAGTTGTTCTAATTTATGTGTTCTATTGCAATAGATTGTGTAACTTGAGGAGTTAAATAAATTAAATCTGAATTTGTATTTTAAAGCCAACTCGTGATTTGTAACAAGACACTTACAAAGAGATGAAGTAGGAGCTGCCGTAGTTGTTTTCGCACCTCCAAATGCGAAGCTCCCAAAGGCTGGAGCTCCTGAGGCACTTGTAGTCTGAGTTGTGAAGTTGAATGCGGGCTTGTTATCTGTGTGTTTGACGGGTAAGGATTATTCAATAAATAATTCATTCAAGTGATATAGAAAAAGGTGCTAGAACTACAATAAACGAAATAAATAAGTTGTAATGATAATGTAAAAGCATTCTGATAGGAGCTAGATAAATACCTGTTGCTGCTGCTCCACCAGTTCCACCAAATAATGGCTTATTATCCCCACCTCCAAAGGCAAACCCTGAAAAGTTGATTTTATTGTTAAATTTTGAGGTTATATCACAACTTCAATGTTATATTTCCTAAAAGTCTAACATGATGATATTTTCCAAAGGGAGTGATGGATAAGACGGCAAGGATAAATGATAATAAATATAAATACAAGAAATACCTGTGGAAAGTGTGGTGGAACCAAATGTACCACCACCAGCAGTAGTGGTTGGTGATCCAAAGCTAAAACTCATGGTGTACTGAAAAAAATATTATTACTCAAAAATTAACTAGAGTAATAAAGAACAATTGGAATTCACAGTTTTTCTTGTAAAAATTGTATGTAATTTTGTGCAAAATGTTACAAACAAAAACAATCAACGGCGTACTATCAACAAAATGCCGCCATATTGCCGGTGAAGTTAACTGTCAGTTATCTGTCAATCAATGTCAAAATTAAATTATTTTTGTTTTTTTTTTATGTATGACACAGACTGTATGATTTGAGGCCATGCCAACAACCTTATTGTATTGTTGCTTTGATTATATAGCTAGATTGTTGTTATTGGGCTTGTAGGGTAAATATCTGGGCCCCATTAAAAAAATGTAAGCTGTCACAGGCACGGACTTAAATACCTATTACTCTTTACAGAATAATAAAAAATATTAATGTGCTAAGTATTCACTCATCACAGATTAAAAAAAAATATTTCTGTGCTATGCACTCTATGGAAAAAAAATATTTCCGTGGTCGCGTCGCGGGAAAAAAAAAATATTTCTATGGTCGCGGGCACCGACATAATGACTAGTTTACACAGTGCGAGCTAGCATGCGATGTCAGCCTGCCGAGTAGCTGCAGTGCAATAATTCGCAACGTATGGACATATCTTACTACGAGTAACTCACACGTGCCAGTTGGATAGTAGTTTGCATCCGAGTTACTTCAATTTTTTTTGTTTTCAGTCATCTGCTCGCCTGACAGTATCTCGCTCGCATCGTTTGGACGCGTTCGGCAGTAGCTCGCCGGTGTGCGTACACGCGTTCACAGCATTTACTTGTAAAATGGCTGTGGATAGATGTTCTTCCGAGAATGCTATTATATTCATGAATCTCTAGGTATGTACAAAGAACCAGAAAACCTATGGTAGGTATTGTTTTGATAAAAATTACAAAAATAGAGATATGAAAAAAGCATCTTTATTCTTTAGAACATATTGCAAAGGAAATGAATCTAGAAAATAATTAATCTAGCAAAATATGGTCATAGGCCTAATTACAGTTGTTTAAATCAAAGCAAGTTGAGTCGACTTCGCGACAACTCGCTAGCGAGCCGAGCTACTGGCATACTTACGACTAGACAATGCAAGTAGCTGTGTACTGTCTAGTCAGTAGCTTGCACTGTGTAAACCAGCCATAAGATACCTGTGCCCCACGGCTTTAAAATTATGGAAGTAATAAGTACTCTTAATACTTCCATGTTTAAAATTTAAATAACAGCTAATTTGACGCAAAAAATTGATTAAAAAGTTTTTAAAGGATGATTTTTTTTCTATGTCTATGATTGTGGCTACCAAACATATTTTTTTCAATTTCAACTGGTACCTACCCTAGTAGGTAGGTAGGTAGGACAGATTTATACTGGTAGTTCCTGAGATTAGCGCGTTTAAAGCAACAATTTACACAACCAAAAATATCTTGTAATTTCAGTAACAGTAAATAGAAAATGCGACTTTATCCTGAGAAGGTACCAATTTGCATCCATTTTACACCTAACGATTGAAATTATACGAAAGCGCCGTACGTTATACCTACCGCCTCCCATTTATATGGCGGGCTTAAATAGCCGAAATCTAGGTCTGGCGGCTCGCCAGACTGTAGTGGTTGTTGCAAATCATCCCTAGTGCCTATTATATGTAAACGACGATGAAACGATGTGTAAACAAGCCAGATTGTAAAGAGTGGGGGGATTTATCGCTCGATTTGTTGGTGGATCTCTCGATTGGTTGATTGATTTGAATTTATCAATATCGCTTCTCTTCTACTAAGCTTGTAAACACAGACTAGTAAGGGGATGATTTCACAACCATCCTGTAAATATTTGCCTCTTGGGACGAATCGCCAAAGACGCATCATACATACATAGAATCACGTCTTTATCCCTTACGGGGTAGACAGAGCCAAGAGTCGTGAGACTCAAAGGCCACGCTAAGCTGAATAGTTGGCTCTCTAATGGTATGGAGATTCAGGTATAGTGACAGGTTGCTAGCCCATCGCCTATTGGAGGAATACCCAGTTTAAAGCCCTTCCCCTCGATTGACTTTTACAATCTGCGCGGGAAGAGAAGCAGCTGGCACATTCTATGTTTTTTCTTTGCTCCCAGACCAGCATGGAAGCACAAATTAAAAAAATGGTTATGAGGATTTGTAAATTTTTGTTCCAAAAATCCGGCAAAGCGGAGGATATTTGTAGACATAAAGTCCAGAAATCCTGCAGGAGATCATCTAACAAAGGTGATTTGTTTCTGAAATAAGCAGTTATTTTAGGCAACAAGGATTTGTCTAGGCATGCTGCCTAGTTCCGAGCTACTATAGATCTTGACTGTAGCGAAGAAATTAACATCACAAAAATCTAGATTGGTTTGATATAGAAATGTTTTAGTATACTCGAAATACCCACTAGTCAAAATTTTGCCACAAGTATAGTTGCCGTCACGTAAAAAGGCGCTGGCGGTTAAGCTGCGCAGTTGGCGATATATCGGTCTATGCGGTGAGCGGGGGTCGGGCGGGTCTCATCCGGCGCGCGCGATTGGTTCGACAGTCGTACCCATGCGCAAGTTTCACCCCCTCCTCACCATACCAGCGGCCTTTTTACGTGATGGGAAGTATACGACTCATGGAATAGACCTAAAATTCTTAAATTTTTAAAATTAGATTCAAGAATTAGTTGTCCAGGTTGTTGTTTAGCTACCAACTATCAGATTCTAATATTTTTATTTTAGACTAGCTTTTGCCCGCGGCTTCGCCCGCGTGAGTTACCCACGGGAACAGTGCTTTTTCCCGGGATGAAAGGTAGCCTATGTCCTTCTCCGTACTTCTAACTATGTGTATGCAAAATTTCAGGAAGATTGGTTCAGTAGATAAAGCGTGAAGAGGAAACAAACAAATAAACAAACAATCAAACAAACAAACTCACTTTCGCATTTATAATATTAGATAGGATTCAAGAATTAGTTGTCCAGGTTGTTGTTTAGCTGCCAACTATCACATTGAAAACAATTATTAAATGAAACAATATATAAATCTATGTAATAATTTAATTACAACAAAATCACTGTTGGCAACAAGTTTGGTCATTTCTGAACGCACATACTATGAATGAGAATGAATGATTGAATGAAATTTTTCACGCTGCCAGTTTAGGTCACCACAGACTAGACCGTTGATGATTTGCCAATTTTCCCGCAGTTTTATAGTTTATGGTACAATGCTTTTGTAAATTTTTCATTAATGCAACAAGTATAAACTAGTAATTAAAAATAATAATGGTTTATATTTATCTTAAGTGAAACCAACGAAATATATTTTGCGCCAAATAACAATGCTATAAACACAACCTTTTCATTGCTTACAGCTTGGCAAAAAATATAAAAGAAAAAAAAATACAGCAGCAGTGTTCGGTCAAAACCACAAACAATATTTCAAAGAAAACTGACTGACACATTTCGTATTCTTAACATCACTCAATTTCTTTTTAAAATATAATAAATTAATTAAATTATAAGGTAAATATGTAGATTAAAAAAATTGTTACAATATCCGGGCAAGGCAGAATTATTTAAAAATCGAACTAAACCCACTGTCTCCAAAAAGAACCCTGTAAAATTTTTATAAACAATAAAAATATGAAGCTTAGAGAGAGTAACTTTAGCAAATTTGTGAGGTATCTAATTCATAGCAATACATACAAGATACTTATTAGAAAAAAAAAGTTATCGATGAATGATCACATTAATCTCAAATTTCTCGACAGAAATTTTCCACACATTCCGAATTCAAATATATCCCGCCCGGTATTATCGACAATCAGCATAATTTCTATACACGTTAGAACAAACCAATCTTCAGTTGCAATTTCTTCAATTCTTGAAGTTATTTTGATCATGTGAATACTGTTCAGTGTTCAACTATATTATGGCTTCTTCTCAGACCACGTTATACCTCGCCCTGGGTACAAAAGGCACTGGATTCGCGTCTGGACTAAGTAGAAGTCGGACATTCACATTGGCTCTCCGCCATCTATTCCACATCACATAATGGTCTTTCCACAGTAAGTATACGGTGACTGAATAACCACACAACACTATAGCCATGAAAAAGTCCATTGCGGTCTCTGTAATGCGATGCGATATACCTGTGGAAGGTTTTAGCAATGAAAAATCACGTAAGTTATTGTTTGACAAGTCTATCTACAGTATCGCTCTTTACCTTACGGGGTAGACAAGGCTAAAAGTGGTGAGACTAGAAGGCCACGTTTAGTTGAAGGGCTATGCATAATGATATACTTAGTTACAATAGAGATAGCGTTGCAAGTTCATCCATCGCCTATGACAAGAATTCCCAGTTCAAAACCTATTCTATTGTTTGTTTCAATCTACACAGGAAGGAAGAGATAGCTGGTACATAATATGCTTTTTTCTCGCCTAGATCATCCTGCAGCATGGAAGCGTGATTTGTTCCATATGCCTAAGGAACAAACACACAATACAGCCACATCAAAGAACCTTTTGTATCGTATATGAAGACAAACATTATCACATTCATAACACTCATCTTTTTGCGTTGGGTATTAAAAATAATCTCTATGTAAATAAAAGTGAATCTCAAATGTATGTTACCGTTTCCATGAATAGCGTAAATTAATACAGTCTGTTACACGCAATGGATCTTTATGCGTATAATGAAAAAGAAATTGAATTGTCAGAATTTCAACAGCACTCGAGAAATGGAAAAATGGTGTTTCATTAGATTAAACCGCGGGGACTGGAGTTGATTGATACGTCTGCGACAAAAATGGAGACACGCGTCGCCAGTGTGTGGAGATATGAAAAATGAGGTCTTTCCTTCGAGTGGTGTTTTGCTTGGATAAGTTAAAAGGTTGTGATATAGCATAATGATGATTAAAATGCTAACAAAATAGATTTTGAGAATAGAAATCTAAATAATGACGTTAATTATTTATACTAAATTTCAAGCCCTACGGAGCCTCAGAGCTTGTAACGCGGCTACGCGTTCATCCTCTTTGGATCTTATTATACGTGCGCTGGCACATACATACTTATTTCACATGTCATAAATTTTAAACAGTATATTCATTCATATTCGATTCTGCATTTTGATTGTCATTCTTGGCCTAGCGAAGCCTTGTGAAGCTACAATAATACTATTTTAAAATAATATTAAACTATAGACCCTTATCGGGTATGTATTAATAAGTTTTGTTTCGGAAGTGGTTTTAAATTTATAGTGTGTGTTATCTTTTCTAACCGTTATTTACATTTTTTTTTTTATAACATAGATCTGCAAACGAGCAAGCGGGTCACCTGATGGTAAGTAATCACCGCTGCCCATGGACAACCACAACACCAGGGGTATCGCAGGAGTGTTGCCGGCCTTTTAAAAAGACGTAAAAAAAAATTGAAAAAAATACAAACATCGATTTGTTTTAGCTCTTATGTTTTTATCAATATTATACTATACAACGACCCTGGAGGTATATTATTTAAGAGTCTCCTCTGCGATAAGCTGACAACTGGCGAGAGCTCATCTTGTATCAGAGGCCAAGATCCACTTCGGGTCGTTGTGCCGCAGTATTAAGTTTTACTCGTAAAGAGAATTCACGCACGCCCTAAAAAAATCCAAAAATTTGTTTCGTCATTTTTCCCCTTCACTTTCCCCGCACTTCGACCAGATTGCGGACCTCGTTAAAAAGCACCCATAACCGGAGAGCATGTATGAAGAGAGTGATGGGTGTAGAGGAAGCAAGAGAGATCTGTAAGGATCGTAGCAAGTGGAAATCGTTAGTCTCTGCCTACCCCCACGGGAAAAAGGCGTATCACGCCTTTTTCTTTGTATGTATGTATGACCGACGACCTGGTGAAGGTCGCGGGATGCGCATGGATGCGGGCAGCGCAGGACCGGTCGTTATGGAAATCATTGGGGGAGGCCTTTATCCAGCAGTGGACGTCTTTCGGCTGAGAGAAAGAGATGTATGTATAGTGGAGGATACGTCCGGGATCTGATGGTAGGTCTCCGATGCACTATTCATAATAATACTCCGTTGTACTATGAATGTTTATTGGTTCACAAGTTTCACAACTACTAAATGCGTGAGATACAAAGTTACAAAATCATCAAGAGAGCACCGCTCGACTTATCTCCTTGCTAGCTTCTGTCTACTTGACATCTGTCATCATCCGTCTACATGGTGCGATCCGTGCTACGAAACATCGCCACATATGTATGTATTTTTCCCCTGCTTACGTCATTTCAAATACTACAAATTCAAGAACGACCAGACAGATTTTCATGAAACTTTGATTTGTCCGGAATAGCTGAATCCCACACAAAATGTAATCGCCTCAAGGATAGTTAATTACCATTGTTTTGAATTGCCAATTGAGTTCAAAGAAGATTAGAGAAATACCCCTCATTCAAGTGTGCGTGGGGTCTTAACCATATGCCATTATGAGATACACAGATAAACAGACATCTGTCGGCATTATATAGCATTCATGAAGAGTAATTTCAAACTCCAACGTCTTTATGGTTGGTGATTGAAGTTTTGTCGTAAACAAGGAATATAAAATCACAAGACAAATTCTGCTTGTCGAGTTTATTTGACTTTGGGAAAGGAATAATACAACCATTATGCTTTATGGTTTAAAGTTGTTGGAATAAGCATTCGTCTAGTGAAAAAGTTAGATTTCGTAGCTCTCTGGCCATAAATATCAACGACAAAAAAAAACAAAAGAACTTATTTAAATTTTTGTTACTGGCTGATAAAATATGAGTGTGCAATGTGCCGCGTACATATTTAAAAAGTATTTCAATATTTTTTATGTTGTGTGTTTTTAGTATGAAAAGAAAATATTACCCTTTTTAACAATCTGCACCCAGCACCCTGGAGCTAATAAATACATACATATCTACATAATTATACCTACGACTTGTATCTGAGAAATATTATTTAATAGCCATCAATGTCTATTAAATAATATTTATTATATTTATTTTTATATTTATTTTGTCAATAATTAATTTGTATAATAAAATTTATTTACACCCACATGAACTCTCTGCTCAAACCTAAGGTTTGACTGTTAGACAATGCTTTTAGCATTAAGTCCACCTTTTGTACTGTACTTTTGTATGTGTGTACAATAAAGTTTAAATAAATAAATAAATGTCCCAGTATTGGGCAAAGGCCTCTCTCTCCTTCTTCCAAGACTGATAAATATTAGGTAGGTATATCTACTAACACTATTTTTAAGTTGTATCATAAAAAGTCAGCAAATAGAAGAAAGTAAGCTTCTTCATACTTTTGAGATGTACCAAATAATGACACCAAAAAGTGAAATATAGGGCATCGTCACATTTGAATATGGAATATTACTGCGGAATTTGCGTAACAATTCCTAGAGTGATTTCCCATTTAACTAATTACTGGCAGGTAAGATTAAAAAATAAAAATAATTAAAAAAAGTAAAACACACCTTCCTCTTTTCTACTTGCGTCAAGCTTACCAAATTTGTTGCCTTCGATAACAAAGTATTGAGTGCCAACGATGCATACCGCCAGTAGGCCGGCTGTAACAGTGGATAGGAGCCAGAAAATCAGGCAGTCCGACTAAAAACAGAAAATACACTCTATAAACTTTGTCACAAAGTTAAAATTCCAATGCAGTAGATGGAATAAAAATTCGCAAGTATTAAACATGAATTCTGATGAACGTTAGTACGCCATTTCAAGACTACACATGGGCCCGTTAACTTGATAATACACGTTCCATTTTACTGTATTCATAAAGCGAAATCTCTTTGTTTTAAATAAGTATAAACCAGCCTAGTGGAATTGAACTTGTGAGAACGGAATTGCGTTTTCAGGGGTCCGTACCTCGAAATGAAATGAAAATGATTTTATTTAAATAGTTGACGTCATAATAATACTTAAGGGCCCGTACTAGGCCAGATTGCTACACATGATCGTCTGTAATATCTACATTAATGTAAAACTGAAGGTATAATTAAGATATAGCAAACTTCAGGACTAGCACGAGGGATTATGTTAGGTACTCAAAAACACGATTGCATAAAATTTTCTCGATAGAAAAAAATTGCGAAGTTGCCTCCAAATCACCTATAATCAACACTTTAAACTGCTATTATTCAAGCAATACATTAAAATAAAGATTGAACATTTTTATATAAATTACTCTATAGATAAGGCAGGGATTATGTTACTTACTTTTTTAAATATCTTTTTATAAAGCTTTTAAAAAAAATAATACGTATAATTGCCCGCATGCTTTAACCATCCGCCTCTGAGCCGCCGCGCCGCCCGCGACCCCGCGAGCATTTATTTAGAACGCGGATTGGATGCATGCGGGCGAACTGGGTAGCGGGTAGCGGGGGCAAATCTTAGTTTTCGTTGGCCTAGTGCGGACCCTTAAAGCTAAGGTTTCTACCGTCTCCAAAGCGCAAGTGGAGAAGAGGCGGCGCAACAAACTAGACTGCAGCATTTCCCTCCAAAGTAAACTTAACCTTAAAAATTGTTATTATGGTTATTCAGAGAGAAGCATTACCTAACTCGAAAGAAGTCATAAACGAAAGCTAATAAACTTATCAACAATTATCCTAATCCTTACTAATATTATAAATGCGAAAGTGAGTTTGTTTGTTTGTTTGTTACCTCTTCACGCTTCAACTACTCCACCAACCACCAATCTTCCTGAAATTTCGCATACACATAGTTAAGTAGGTACTGAAAAGGACATAGGGTATTTTTTATCCCGGGAAAAAGCATTGTTCCCGTGGGAAATTTACGCGGACGAAGCCGCGGGCAAAAGCTAGTTAATTCATAAATTAGGTACACAACTTCAACAAATTGGAAATAGTAATTAATTTTAATCAATCCTACTGTAAATATCAGATGCCGTAATCTGCAAATTACGATTTGTATCGGATCGTAATTACCATTGTAATTTATCGCCC
The DNA here is from genome assembly GCA_018467065.1 of Ephestia elutella. Classification (NCBI taxonomy): domain Eukaryota; kingdom Metazoa; phylum Arthropoda; class Insecta; order Lepidoptera; family Pyralidae; genus Ephestia; species Ephestia elutella. The sequence goes on along the minus strand of CM031591.1, from coordinate 4,285,097 downwards.
TTGGCATTTAATTAACAAATTAATCTGACCAAGAGACTGTTAAATTGACCAGTTTTAGTGAAGCGGTGGTGGCCGAGTGGTAGGACGCCCGCCTGTGGCTGCAAAGGTCCCAGGTTCATATCCTGCCTGTGCTATGAATTTGTTTACCAATCTGACTTATGTATGGTAGTTTTCATCGATCACCACCACCACTTGCTACTGGTGAAGAAAACTCTGGTTAATGATAATCAGCTTAGTGTGTGATATGGAGAAAGCAATGGCAAAACACTCCATTAACATTGCCAAGATAGTCGTTGTGTGTGTTTCATTCCATATAATGACCACGACCCTCAGTCATGAGGAATACGACTAAAGGAGCTGTTAAGAGGTGGTAGTTGAGTGGTTAAGACGCCTGTGGTCGAAAGGATCCAGGTTCAAATCCTATTCGTGCCACATGAATTTGCATATCAATCTGACTCACGTATGGTAGTTTTCATCGACCACCACCATTTACTTCCAGTAAAGCAAAACATCGTGAGGAAACCTGCACTCTGGTTGATGATTATCAGCTAGTAGATGTGATCGCATCTATATTTATAAAAACATAATGAAAGCCTTAAACATATTTTAGTTAAATAATGTTTAAGCCCTCTCTTCCCAATCCTTGATGTTAAAAGAACGAGACAAAATATTATAACTGAATAGGTTTTAGGTAATTGTTAACCTTATATTGCCTTAATAAGATGGCTGGAGTATAGACTTGGAACAGCCTATGAGAATTGGTTAAAACATGGAATATGATAATAACATCATTATTCAAAGTTTTAATACCTTGTTTAGTCCTCTATTCTGTTTCAGGCGTTTCAGCAATTGACATGTCATTTAAAGCCCTAATCGTCGTAATAATTTCCTAGATTACGTCACTCTAAACGTCAGTTTGACATAGTGTGTCTACAACAGATGATATATCCGTTACGGAGAATTCTCAATAGAGATATTATCTAGTCGAGATATTATCGGCTAATCTATAGGTACCAATAATATGAATGCGATAGTCTTTCTGCATGTCTGTTAGCTTTAACGGCTAAACCGCTAGAACGATTTTGACGAAATTTGGGATGGATATACCTAGTTGAAGGCCCGGAGTCAAATATAGGCTCTCTTATTAAAATCGTATAGAAAATAATAAAGAAAAGTCGGATTTTATTTTGACTGATTACGATTAACACTGGTTTAAAACTTACATTATTTAGAAAAAAAAATTAGAAGACTTGTAATTTTAAACGGACTGGCTACATAGAATTCATAAAAAAATAAACAATTGTGACCACTAGTGACGCGCTCGTCTTGATTCCAGTCTGGCAATCGAGCTCAGATTACTATTTTCTCATTTAATAATCCTAATCCTAACTAATATTATAAATGCGAAAGTGAGTTTGTTTATTTGTTTCCTCTTCATGCTCTATCTACTGAACCACTCTTCTTGAAATTTCACATACACATAGTTAGAAGTACTGTGAAGGTGTAAAGTACATAAATAGGTCCTTTCATCCCGGGAAAAAGCACTGTTCCCATGGGAAATTATAATATAAGCATAAGCTAGTAGTTAATAATACCGACTCTGGTGGTAAATATACGTGTAGGTACTCGGGATTACATTGTCTGTGACGTCACTAAATCAATAACGCCTCGGGCTTAATTATAACCGACTTACGTTTGACAGCAATTAATTTTGAGCTAACGCCCTAAGTATATTAATTTTGGGGTCTCTATTGTTTCCCCTATTTTTTTGTACTCCTAATGTAGTTTGGTGCACAAACTTTTAGTACAACATTCATTCGTACATTTTTATGAATTCTAATTTAGTTTAGCCTATTTTTGATTCGCCTAAGTTTTTATCGCCGTATATTTACTTTCCAAATAAGTCATTAGGCCTAATAATTGATTATTTCTAATATTCACAAATACTAATTAATATTTCGTACAAAGCAATTAAGCACAAAATTGTAACACCTAATTATTTCTGTTATAATAATTTCTGATAATTATTACAAAGTATTTAAATCTAATAGGGGGGGGGGACTAAAATTAAACATTGATGGATTTGTGTTTGATAAATGTCGAGAAGTAAAAGAAAGTTATATTAGGCATGTGAACTAAAGCGTGCAGCATGCAAGCAAGCGTGCAGCATGCAAGCAAGCGTGCAGCATGCAAGCAAGCATACAGCATGCAAGAAAGCCTGCAGCATGCAGCATGCAAGCAAGCATGCCACATGCAAGCAAGCATGCAGTTGCATGCGGCATTCAAGCAAGCATGCAGCATGCAAGCAAGCATGCAGCATGCAAGCAAGCATGCAGCATGCAAGCAAGCATGCAGCATGCAGCATGCAAGCAAGCATGCAGCATGCAAGCAAGCATGCAGCATGCAAGCAAGCATGCAGCATGCAAGCATGCAAGCAGGCATGCAGCAAGCAAGCATGCAGCATGCAAGTATTTCTGGGTGGCTCCACCAGAAGACTCGCTCCGTCGGCCCTTCGATTCATTCGTGCACTCGACCTCGCTACGCTCGAGAGGTCGCCGGCTCGCTTCGCTCGCCACCTCACCCCCTCGCTGCGGTTCGGCCTCGTGCCCTCAGTTCTCTCAGGACCTCCTTCGCGAGCTTCTGGTTCCGCGCGAAGGAATAACACTCTAGTATAGGGCAAACTTGAGCCACGTGAAGTCGGGGTGCTCTAAGTCGGATCTGTGACTTATGAAGATTTTTAGGAATTATTATGTATTAGTAGTGCATTACATCATTCACATCATTCTGAAAATGATTGACGACAGACTGGCCTGTCCTTATCTCCGGCACTGCTGTGATAGACATGTCACAGTACCCATGCCGGTAAGAAAGTACTAATAGTAATAATTAAATTTACTAATATTCAATTAGTTATAATTATAAGAAGTGATTATTATAGTAAGTAATAATTGTCTCAAACAAATTTATACGAGGATATCGTTAGGTGTAAAAAATTAAAAGCCAAACGATTTTAGAACATCTAATAATAGAGACTCAAAAATTGCATGTAATAATTATTAGGCTAAATTATTATTGTGCAAAAACATCAATTAGGCGAGACAATAATTGTGCATAACATGTTTAGGCCAATAAGGTTCGGCGAAGTGAAATTAGAGACAAAAATTTTAAGCGAAACAAAGGGCACCCCTTAATTTTGATATACTATGCAACCCAAAATGCATTTTGGTTAATTTGTATTTTGTTATACTAAATTCATCATCATCATTCACAGCCTTCCGTGACCCACTGCTGGGTATAGGCCTTCTTCTGTCTTCCCTATACTAAACTAGCTTTCGCCCGCGGCTTCGCTCGCGTGAATTTCCCACGGGAACAGTGCTTTTTCCCAGGATGAAAGGTACCCTATGTCCTTCTCCGTACTTCCAGCTATGTGTATGCGAAATTTCAGGAAGATTGGTTCAGTAGATAAAGCGTGAAGAGGTAACAAACAAACTAACAAACAAACAAACAAAGTCACTTTCGCATTTATAATATTAGTTAGGATAGGATTAGTTCTTTGTAAACTATGAAAAAATATACCAACTATTGTACCAACACAGTAGATACAGAATGCTTGTAAGGTCCTGACGACCTCCGTGGCCCAACGGTCATCACGCCGGACTGCCACACCGGAGGTCCCGGGTTCGATCCCCGGACGGGTCAAGATGGAAAATGATCTTTTTCAGATTGACCCGGGTATTGGATGTTTATCTATATATGTATTTGTTATAAAATATAGTATCGTTGAGTTAGTATCCCATAACACAAGTCTCGAACTTACTTTGGGGCTAACTCAATCTGTGTGATTTGTCCGTATATATTTATTTATTTATTTAAGGTTTATTCCCAAAATCCCCTTAGGTGATCCCTTGCGCAGGGGATTTGTAAACTTGTTGTCCAAAAATCCAATGCATTTCGAGAATAAGCCTTGCTTTTAAGCTAACAGTACAGGGTTGGTGCTGCGGTAAGGATTGTCTGAGTGTAGATAACATAAGTTAAAACCTGACCAGAAATATAAAAACCCTGAATTGGAGGCAGCACTTATACGTTTTATATTGCAACAATTGAAATCAGTAGCGGATTTAAAGGGTGCCCCTCACATCTCCGACTGCTAGTTTTGTACATACTGGGGAGGCAGGTTCCGTAACAGTACGTATCAAATTAAAATTAGAGTTGTTAAAATAACAGGATTTAGCAGTAATAGTTTCTTACAAGTTTATTTCCAAAAAGTAATCCACCACTATTAGTGATGTGCCGTTCTCGAAATATTCAAAGATCAAGCAAAAACTTCCTTAAAAATTTCTCGGAAATATTCTCGAGAATGGAAAACGGTGCCCTTCCCAGAAATAAAAATACTGGATCCGCCCTTGATTACAAGTCGAACTTTGACAGGAGAAATGACAGATGGGTTTTTTAATTAGTTGCCAGTATCTTAACTAATATAATAAATGCGAAAGTGAGTTTGTTTATTGCTTTACCGCAACATGGCGAGGGTTTTTATTTTCCTGGTCAGGCTATAGATTGCATACCTGTACCCCGTACTGTAAGAAATAAGTGCACACGCATAATGTGTGCTCTTATCTCTCGGGCCGTTTTCAGAGCTGTCACCTTTAATTTAGGTGTATTGTTGATCGAATCTGTACCCGGTAAAACTTATAGTACGTTTTCTCATAACTACACTTTAACAGTTTAGCAAATAACTTTACGGAAAGACGCGTGATATGTTAAGTAAAGTGTTTTAATGGGATATGGATGGATAAGAGAAGATATATGATAGTGTCACAGTCTACGACACGTGACTGGTTCTCGCAAACAATTTATAATCTGTGAACCCGCGTCCAAAATAGATCATCATCGCTTCTCAGACTGGAGTAATATTTCACCATCTACCTACTTTGACCGCAAGACCCTTGCACACGGTACGATTGGTTGGGCCGATTTATTTGTCGACTAGCTATGTTTCGGGACACTTGCTTGGATTTTTTCTGTAAATAGCTTATGTTCTACAAGGTATATATAAATGTATTCAAAATGGTCCGCTGGTTTAGGTACGAAAAGGTTATAAAAAAGAGTAATTAATTATCATATTTTTATAGGATATAGGCCAGTACAGCCCGGGCCTTAGGTTTTAAATGAAACCCTAGTTTAAACCCGCGTAGTTAACTCTTTCAAGAATAAACTACTAGATGAATTTTGATGGAATTTGGAATGCAAATAATAAACTTCTTATCTCAAAGTTCCCAAGGAATAGTAGCCCGGTTGTAGCTCGTCATTGTAAGTGTAAATGAGCGATTTTTCTGACAGCTAATTATGAAAAAAAATCAGTATAAAAAAAACTTAACAGATGGAGTTTTATTGAAAGCCGAGTTGTAATAATGGCTGTACCTATATTGTGCGCTTTTTATTGTCAGCCAGAGGCAGAAAAAAATCACATAACAGTTTGACAGTTGCACAAATTACAATATTAATACTTTTTATACCAATCCAGTGTATTTTTGCTTTTTGAATGGTCTCGCTTTTTACTAACTTACTACTTGGGTCTCGGAAAATCCCTCATTGTTAAACTTATCGTAAACAAAATCGCATCGTGTGCATACTCCTTGAGGTTCAAAGATGGCTGACACGTCAACTGAAGTGATGTGACAAGCTCATATTGGATTTGTCCCTTCTGTCAGTCGAGCCGGCATCTTTCACACGTCACTGCTTATTTGTTATTGGCTTTTTGGATTAGGAACGTTATGAATGCCATAGACTAAAGAGATTTGTTTTGATTTTCTTTTTTATGTAGTTATAACGTGTAAAGCCAATACTTTTCAAAAGGAGCTTCACTGCTTATTTCGTCATAGACTGGAGATTTCGCTTTTCTTTTTACACAGTTTTTATAACTTAATTTTTTTTTCAAATAAAGTCTTCATTTTTTAATTTGTTGTTTGTTTTTTTAGACACGTAATGCCAGTCAAAGACTAGTGATTTGATCTGGTTTACTTTTTTAATATCATTTTGGCAACTTATAATAGTTAGTCTAGCCATGCTTGTTCAATAAGTAAACCAAATTTGAATCATAGGTTTTACAAATTTCCCAGATTTCCCAAAATTCCCGCGAGTATTAAGCGAGAGAATGTAGTACCTAGTAACGTAGAATAGCTAACATACTATCAGTAAAATAGTACAAAACGCCCTTGTACAATGAACCCCATAAAAAGTACATTACATGTCAATAAATAACCAAACCAGAGCTCATATCCCGCAAATCCCACTAATCCACAATTTATTCACAGATACAGATGTCTGCAGATCACAGAGGGAAGCAAATATGACTGCTGTAAACGTCATTGACTTTTGTCATTGTAATAATGTTAGTAAGTAAAGCAAAAAATTAGGTTACCTAGGTTTATTTAAGACTAATAGTCTCAATTAAACCTAGGTAACCTAATTTTTTGGCAATGACTTGGCAAGGTCTATTTAAAAGACTCATAAATTCCAGTTGAGTTGGTCCCTGCTGATAATTTATAATCAATGATGCAGATAAACCTACCCCCTATCTCACCAAAAACTATCTCAGGGGGTCAGGTAACTCTGTATCTGACTGTACTGTACACTAGTTTTTATAGAACAGTTATTGCTTGCGACTTCGTCCGGTGAAATTATCTTTCCCGTGAGAACGATGCTACATGCCGATTAACGAATTTTAACTTTTAGGGGGTTAGCTATATCGTTGTAATTTTTTTATTATTGTTATTATTGCTATAGGTACTGCAAGTGTGTTTTCTCGATTATAACAAATTGATCCCTTTGGAAAGATTTCAAAGTTCCACGCTCCATATTTTATCTATTCAAAGGTCCGCACACCATATCTCCTACTCCCTATAACCAAAGTAAAGTAACCATAGCATAATATATCCTGAAGGCGACACGGGAGCGACGATAAACAAACTTTTACGACGCGAACGGCCTTTTAAACGTCGGCCGGCGATTCTGTATCGCCAAAAAATAGTGGAAAATAGTAGAAAATAGTGAAAAAAGTTGAAGTGCACCAAATGCGAAGACGGATTGCGCGCGGTGGTCATAAATGGTCTGTAAGTTGGGGACGTGTATTGGGAGAAATAAACGCTGAGACGAGTAGGCGTTTAAATAAACGCACCGTTTTTTAACTGTTTATTTGGCATCGATTATATAAGAATGCGTTTACTTGACAGATATATGAGATAAATGAGTGTTGTATGGAAAATTAATGTAAGAAAAGTAACGATTTTTCGACATTCAAGAGTCCGGAAAGTTTGTCCCGCAGAAATGGTCTGGCAATATCAAATACCTATTTATTTGATTCCGCCTAACATATTTATGTAAAAACTAGCACTGCTAAAATAAGAATAGTAAGCCATGTTTTTGTTTACCTTTCCTACCTCCTACCTACTTGGGCCACCTAGCTAAGCTAGCGAGCCCGCATACACTCATAGACACATCGAAGAATATCCATTCCGTAAATTTCGTTACAGCGAATATGTGTAAGAACTGGGCCCTGGCCCTGAGATCTTACTCTAATAGCTCTTAAAAAACCTTTCAACAACGAAGATATCACTGCGTTTATTGTTAAGCAATTTTCGTCAAACATTGTTATAATTTCTTTATTTCTTTAAAATTGGGAACTCACTGCATTGACAAAATGCCCAAGGCGTGCAGTGAGCACATTAATAAATAATGTATACAAACATCTACAAATCGTCTTAAATTCGTTAAAAAATCCCGTGAGTGAAGGATTAAATAGGAACTAGAAGGAGCGTTTTCCTATCCCAATACGATACGACCCTTTCCAGAATACAGTACGTGTGAGCCGGGACGTTGAAAATGGCATTCACCTGCAAATGGCTCCTATTACTGCGATGTTGGGAATTGCTGGGCCCCGCTGTGGCACATAGTATACACATTGGAGACAGTGCACACTTTTTTTCATTGGCCATGTTTGGAAAGCAGTGTTTATTAGATCCGAGTAGCGGGTTGAAGATGCATATTTCCACCCTAGGTCGGGATCATACAAATTCGAAAATCGAACTAAAATTGAGCGGTGTTGCGAATATCTAAGCAGCCAGTGCGATTAAAAAAAGTAATTTGAATATAAATATTTGCATAATAGGTACTTACCTGCCAAGATAGAAACTAAAATGATAATCATTCTCACCTGCAAGTGGCTCCTATTCCGGGGATTCCCGAACCATAGCCGCAACGCTTGGAGGACGGTGTATCGGGGCGTTCTTATGGCCGGGTAGCTGGAACCAAATGTGGGTAGTTGCATACAAGGTCTAGCTTGTGCCCGCGAACTTCGTCCACGCGTCATTTATAGTTGCCGTCACGTAATTTGGCCGCTGGCGGTTAAGCTGCGCAGTAGGCGATATATCGGTCTATGCGGTGAGCCGGGTCGGGCGGGTCTCGTCCGGCGCGCGTGATTGGTTCGTCAGTCGTACCCATGCGCAAGTTTCACCCCCTCCCATCCTCCAGCGGCCTTTTCACGTGATGGGAAGTATACTATATATGATGATATTGATTTTAGTATAAACTGAATGTGGGTAGTCTTATACAAGGGCTAAGTTAATACGAGGGTTAAGTTAGTTTCATTAACAAATTTAATTTATTTTGTTATTAGTCGTATCAGAAAGTAATTTCCACAGAGGCAGAGCCACGCGGCTTAGCTAGTCATCATCATCAATACATATAATAAAACTGTAACTGGTCTGTGTCTGTACATAGGAGATATTTAAGAAAAAACTACGAGGAGAGATAGGGCCAATAGAAGCCAAAACCATTTTTTTTAGATTTTTTGTCTGACGGTCTGTTGTACGCGCCTCACGCAAAAACTACTAAGCCAAATTTAATGCGGTTTTTATTATAGTATTGTAGAAGGTCTAACTTAAAATCTGGCATAGGTTTCATCTTGATACGTTGCTTAGAACCAGAGATATAAACAATAGTAAATAACGCGCGAACGGAGTAATAAGTAGCAGCTAGTAGGAGAATACATTTGATTTGATGCCCATAGACCCACAACAAATGATTCCAAAACTCGTAGCACTATGTGTGCTACAACTTCTGCGACATGACTAGCCGCTACAAACTTCGTAGCCGCTGTAGTCGTAGCATCACTGCTACGATGTTGTATCCGCTACGAATTTGTAAAGCATTCCCTAGTAGATTTTTAAGGCCGTACTACGAAATTTATGCGTAGGCTGCGTAAGGATCGTAGGTAACTAAACTTCACAAGAAATTAACGTAACTAAAAAAATTGAGTTTTAAATACAACATTAACCAAAAGATTTCATGAAAATTAATGTTAAATAGCATCACTTTGAACGAGTATCGAATCGGGCAGCTTAAATTAAGAGAAAATTAATTTAATCAGGGTTTGACTTTAGACTTAGCGAAATATTAGCAACATTATGTATTCGGCAACAAAATATAGGGCATCTAGACTCCAAAACTTATAATGAATGCCACATTGTCGGTCCCATAAATCAGAATAACAGAGGTTCCCTTGAAACTTGCGCAAAAGTAATCTACATTAATCTTAGACCAAATTATTTCTATTGCTTTGAAATTCAATAGTAGGTAATGGAGCGAAACGTGACTGGAAAAATATAGATTTGAGAAATTGTATTTTACTTTTAATTTTTTTTTCGTTTATTCATTTTATTTTTTTGTATTTGTAATCATATTATCTTGGTATTTTTTTCAAAATCAACCTCTATGGGGCTGAAATAGGGGGGACAAAGTTTGTATGTAAAAACATTAATAAGGGGCAACAATAAATTAACAATAAAATATGAGTTAATTATAAATTTTATGTGTGTATCTATATATATATATCTATAACCGATTTATCAGCAAATATTTGCACAATTTTAATTTATAACCAAGCAAATTTGCCCAATTAATTTTCGAGATAAAAATGGCGCCTCTATAAATAAAAATTAAAACTCTGATATCGCGAACGGGAAATAAGATATGAAGGGAAAAGGGATAATTTTCCCTTAAATTTAAGCAAAAGGCTAACGATGATTGGCGGGTACAAGGGTATCTTCGGCAATTATGAATCGCCTAGGAGATTGTTTTTTTTTTTTAGAATTTTCGAGAGCTGTTTTAATTACATTGATGTTACACTTACTTACATTTCTTTTTTTTAAGCTCGACGATTGCTTTTATTTTCAAAATTTTTAATCTATACATATAATAAAACAGTAAAAATATTTTGTCTGTACATTTAGTATTTTTGACTGAAATGGATAGAGGGACACTTAAAAAGAATAATAGAAAGCAAAAAACATTTTTTGGAATTTCTTGTCTGTCTGTCTGTCTGTCTGTCTGTCTGTATGTATGTACGCGTTTCACGCAAAAACTACTGGACGGATTTGAATGAAACTTTTTTGTTGTATAGCTATTAAGCCCGGGCAACATATAGGCTATAATTGATTTTGAAAACTGGAACACCTGATGAAGAACCTTAACAGAGCAGCTAAACTAAAAGAAATATGGAAATGGTGCCTTAACAAAAGTCATTCAACCTGATGAGCATTTTCTGATGACGTATAAAAATTTAAGATCTGGAACATCTGATGAAGAACTGCAAGAGACCAGCTACACTATAACATATATGGAAATGGCGCCTTATTAAAAGTCGTTCAACCTGATGAGCATTTTCTGCTGACGTATAAAAATTGAAGATCTGGAACATCTGATGAAAAGCTCCAAGAGAGATTTTTCATCTAAGCGAAACTCACGCGGGCGAAGCCGCGGGCGACAGCTAGTTTTATTATAAATAGGTCCCTATTTGTTATTTCTTATGTAAGTTATATTTTTTGTTTGTAAACTCTTTATTGTGCATACACATATGAAAAATACAAAAAATAGCGAAACAAAAAAAAGGCGTATAATGGCGGACTTATCCCAGAAAGGGATTTCTTCTCGTCAACCAAGTATTTTTTTTTATGAATTTGAAACTTGTTTTTGATTTGTCTAATACATAACTTGTAATTGGATTAAATACATGTGATTTTGTTAATTAGCTTTTCTTGGTACAAATATATAATACAGAATCTTGAAAGTCTAGACCCAATTCTAATTAACTCTTGTAAATTTGTATTTATAATTACATTTCATAATCTAATGTCTCGCTTTTGAAGAAAATGTTCGTATACATTTTATAATATGAAAACAAGTTCCCTTTAAAAACTAATAAGCGTGAAATCCATATTTTAAAATAAAACCTTTGAGAAATTCCACGTAAATTGACTTACGCTCGAGCAAAACATTAATAAATACAGCTACAAAACTGAAACTTCGACATTAAATTGAGCAATAAACCGGTTATAACTGGTATGAAATGAACCGGTTTTAACTGGTATGGAATAAAAATGGCCGCGAAAGTTTCGAGTCGCTTGGACGTGCAACCGAATGGCAATTAGTATCCTATGAAGTTTATTAGGGGTTACGAATACGAAACATATTACTGACTGTGATTTATTTTGTATACTAGGGAAATATGACCCATAAAATATATGACTATAACATAAGAAATTATGATAATAAATAACGAATTTTTAAAATCTTATAATCATAATGAATCGAAATTAAAACATTACATAGGGACATACTCTTTTTTTTTTAGGAATTCTTACATTAAATACCGTTTTAGGCAGTCGAGTAATAAAATAAGCAAACGTCAGTTTTACAACACACTTTACCGCCACAGGCAGTTAAAAATTCATTCCCAACCGCAAGATTTAAATATTGCAGTTTTCTCTTTCCTGCACACAAATATTTCTCTGGAATTACCAAGAATTTCCTTATAAATTGATAGAAGCCGTAATGTTCCTTACAAATGCATCCTAGCGTCTAGAGTTTGTATTTATGTGTGCTAATATCTCAGGAATGTGTGAGAATAGTTCTCTACGAAATTACAAATGGGAATACTCGGATACTAGAATTCGTAGCAGAGAGTATGCGTCGTAGCGGCGGCGCTACGACGGCTGCATCTGCTACGACTTTCGTAGATTGTTTAATCTTTTGTGTTGTGGGTTTTATTTAAATATTTGCTGCATTTTACCGCAATTTTGCCTTCAATTTAGTTTTCAGACTTACATTCAAGTTATTTTCAGAATTTAGAAAAGAGAGAATGACGTTCTGCGAAAATGACGTTTTGCGAATCTGGCGAAAATGGCCTTTTTTCAAAAATTACCTTTTGCGAAAGTGACCAATTTTTACGAGTACATATTTTTGCGAAAGTCACTGTCTGCGTCAAGACCATAAAAGTCCGCCCCCGCCTCCTTCTAGAACTATTATAACGAGCTACCATCTACACACCAAAAAAATTGTGTGAAGGAAGACGTCAATTTGATTTCTTATGTAAAAAAAGCCATTTCGCAGCACTGACTTCTGCATCCCCGGCCCTCTCCCTCAGACCGACACCCCCGCTCGTGGCACGGTCGGTTTGCATTCATATTGGCATATTCCAATTCTATCGCCGCCGCGCAGCCCTGCCTACGTCTATGGTTAAGACCGTTTTCTTTTGAATAGTTTTGGTGCACTTACCTGAACCCACAGAGCTCACAGTGGTTCCTGCCGACCTGATTCAGCCAGCGCTCAAGACAGCTCAGGTGGACATTAGCCAGTGAGCCTTTGCAGTTACACGGTGAAATTAATCTGAAACAAGAAGATATAGTTACGTCTTCATCCCTTACGGGGTAGACAGAGCAAAGAGTCGTGAGATTCGAATCACGTTAGATGAATAGTGGGCTTTTTGGTGAAAAGGAGATTCAGATATAGTGACAGGTTGCTAGCCCATCGCTTGTGACAATAATGATAGATCGCCCGGAGTCCTGCTAGCAGGACTTTAAGACCTTCCGGAAGGACGCAACTTTTTTCGATCACAGGGTCTTAATACTATACAGTACAGGGTTCAAAATGATATGAAAAAATGCAGTATTTCTGTCCCTTTCTTGGAAAAGAGAAATCTGTTGCTATACTGTACTGGCTTTTAGTCAGCAAGCGATGGCGCACGAGTATACACGGGGGCAGCTGGTTCGTGCCCTGGCGACGTGAGGCCAAGGTCACCGTACTGCCGGAAGGACCAGACCATTTTTCATACAAATCTCGTACTACCAGCAGAACTTTTGGCGTCTTCCGGCAGGACGTTTCACAAAAATTACCCGTCCTTCCAGAAGAGCTTCCAGCAGGACATACCACCAGGCGATTTATCAATAACCCCAGTTTAAAACACATTCCAAAATGTTTAGTACCGTTAACCAGCTCGGCTGTGTAAGCTAAGTTGAAATATATTTCGTTGGCAATGGACGGTTGGCTTTGAAGGGGTTAATGGATTACTGTTACGATAAGAGATTTAATATGAATAAACAATTCGGACCTTCTGGGAAGTTTGTACTTCTAAGAAGAATTGAATTTATTTACGCATACGAGTGTAGCTAATCGGATAGTTGGATGTATGTGTGGATGTTTTTACTCAATTTCGCGTCAACCGTTCTGAGCAAATTTTGATGAAATTTGTTATATGAGTAGAGTTAACCCGGAGTAGCACAGGGTACGTTGTACTCTGACTTGTTGAGTCAGGGGACTTATAAAGTCAGAGTACAAAATACTCTCAATTCTTATCCCGAAATTTCTACGGGAGCGAAGCCCTAGGGCACAACTAGTTTGGAATTATTTCTCAAATGATATCTATATGTAGAACTAGCTTTCGCCTGCGTGAATTTCCCACGGGAACAGTGCTTTTTCCCGAGATGAAAGGTACCTTATGTCCTTCTCCGTACTTCCAGCTATGTGTTTGCGAAATTTCAGGAAGATTGGTTCAGTAGATAAAGCGTGAAGAGGTAACAAACAAACAAACTCACTTTCTCATTTATAATATTAGTTAGGATTAAGATAGGATTTTTAGTCTAAAAAGCTTGAAATTGTATTCCAATGACATTGAATCTTTAGACAAAGTCAAAACAAGCATTACTCTAACACTATTCTCCAGTTAATGAGTACATCTACTTCGGAAAAAGTTAAAGCTAAGTCAGAAATCCACTTTATTTCGGCAGTTACTAATTGATTTAACTTGAAATAATCTATTTCTAATGTAGATTTTAATTAAAGACGAATAGAACTAAAAGTAATTTATAATTTTTGTACGCTTTGACTTCATAGATGGCGCTTAGTAAAAGGCGAGAGAAAAAGTTCCATACAAAAAGCAAAAAATTCACGGGATTGGCATTTTTTTTGAATAAAACTTAGTTAAAAAAAAACAACTAAAAAGTATCATTATTGTGATTTGTGCAACTGTCAAACTGTTATGTGATTTTTTTTTATGCCTCTGGTTGACAAGAAAAAGCGCACCATATAGGTTCAGCCATTATTACGACTCGGCTTTCATAAAACGCTATCTGTTGAGACTTTTTTGTACTGATTTTTTTTTTCTTAATTTAGCTGTCAGAAAATCGCTCTTTGTATTCTAACAAATAAATAAATGATTAATTGTAATTCTGTTTTCGAAGTTTGTGATAATAAAGAAGTAGATTAATCATCATTTCTACTAATAATAGTATGTCTATTTACAATACTCATTGCAAAGTAACAAGAGCGCGATTAATCATTTTCGAAATTACTAAAAAACAAAATACAAATATATAGAGACTTGCCGTTTACAAAAGAAGTATATGAAAAACTATTTGCACCCGAATGCTTTGCTCCCGTAGGAATTTCGGGATAAAAAGTATCCTATGTGGTACTTCCAGTATTTTTCTTAATTAAATTTCGCTCGAAATCCGTCTAGTATATTTTGAATGATTGAGTAACAAACATACTCATAAATTCACATTCAAACTTCTGTATTACACTAAAAACAACTAATATTTTATAATATTAGTTGATTTTAGTGTAAAACGTGGTGGTGGTTGACTGGTAATGACTGCCTGAAATCAAAAAGGACCCAGGTTCAAATCCTTCCTGTGCCACATGAGTTTGTGTACCAATCTGACTCATGTATGGCCGTTTTCATCGACCACCACTTGCTTCCGGTAAAGGATAATTTAGTTTACTAGTTAAAAAATCATGTCAGGTGCCTTTAGTTTAAAAATCATGCAATGATTACTGACGTCAGTGTTAGTAATAACACATTCGTGAAGAAAGAAAGTGTAAAAAGTGCCGCGAGGCAATAGCTAAGTAGTCTAAAATCTTCAATTTAATTTATATTTTGCTCAATAAATTATCTCAAAATTTCTAACCTCTCACGTCCTCTAGTCATACAAATCCTGCAAACATTTGAACCAATACTCGATAGCGAATCTCTCTGCGCCAATCCAAAGTCGGAACGCTCCGACACACTCCCTGACATCTTTTTTTTAGTACTTTCTGAACTAACTTTGGGTAGTTTAGAATCTACTGGAGCAATATTGGTCACAATAACTTCATTGGTTGCATTCACTATAGATTCAGTTTGAACATTGCAACTGCTGTTAGGCACCTCTGGTGTTACTATTGGTTGAGCAGTCACTATAGCTGGCGCCTCAGTTATTACCCTAGTTGGCATATCTTTGCTATATTTGAAACATGTTGCCATAAATTTCTTCAGTTCAATAAACGTCGTCGCATCATCTTTTTCTGTACTATCTTTATCTATAGGAATCGTAATTTCGTTCATTATAAAAGTTTTGTTACCTTGACTTGAGTGGAAGCTTATAGTTTTTAAAGCATTAGCTACGTCTATACTTGTAAAGATTTGGCGTATGTTATGTTCTGATTTAGACTTTGGATTTATTTGTATGGGTGATATGGGGTTGGTTGGAATAAATCCTGGTAATGGTACTGCTCCTGATGGACCTGCATCATCCTGATCTGCTTGTTTCTCTGGTGTTTCCTCATTTAAATTTACTTCTTTTTCTACATTGGTTTCATTACTTGCTGTTTCTTCTGCATCGGGTTTCTTATTATCTTTGTCGTCATCCATTAAAAATAATTAGTCATTTGTGAATAAAACAGGAAAGATTGTTCAAATCTTAAACGAATGATGCAGTTTTTGACAAATCGATTTTGACTTTTTTCTTGACGTTTTTTGTGACTTTGTTAATCAATCAAATTATGTACTTTTCATAGTTAACCTTTTTCAAGTTAAATTTTTTTGAAAATTTTAAAATTCGGTTTATACCACAGAAATAATTTTTTTTTATATGTTTGTGGTTTATACACAGAAATATTTTTTTTTTGGTTTATAGCATAAGTCTATGGTTTATAGTTTCTGGTCATAGATCGAACATTTTTAGGTCATCACCATGGAAGTAGTAAGTACTTTGTACAAAGGTACTTATTACTTCCATGGTCATCACATCCACGTGCGGAAGTCCTTGTTGCTCGAAGGGTCTACATCTAAAGTGTTAACCGTCATGCAATTAAATAATATATATTTTATAAATATAGGCACGTTCAATATCGCTTAAACCAATATACTCCAAATATTTACAAAGCACTGCATAACTTGGGTATTAATTAGTTTGTATTTGATTAAAGACAACTTTGAACAGTTACCTAACGATTTAATTACTTCGCACAGCTCCCCAATGCCTGGGGTAGTCTCCTTGGTTCCACTTATTTTGATCCGACATAAAATAATTGTAATTGTTAAAAAAAGCTAGTTGTCAAGCGCGCCCGCAAAAATTCTTTCGTCCTTTTTTGAATAGAATATAACTAGTGGTTCGCCGCGAACTTAGACCTCGCAATTATTATTTATAGAGCAATATTTTTTTTCATAAAAATGCGTATATCTCATTAACGGCTGAACTATTTTTATTGCGCAACGAACTTACATACATACATACAAGTACAAGCAATGTGTTTTTGCCCCAACTTGAATCGCATCGCTCGCTCGGTCAATAAATCATCATCTTAGCTATAAAAAGTCCACTGTTGGACATATGCCTCTTCCATTAGTCCCTTGTAAACTCTACAAGGTGAATTCAAAGATATTGACATCTTTTCTACTGTCAGGTGAAAATACTCATACATTTGAGCAACTTTTAGTATGGGATCGACTCTTTTTGCAATTAATACACACATATTAGGTACATACATACATACATATAATCACGTCTTTATCCCTTACGGAGTAGACGGAGCCAAGAGTCTCGAAGTGAGACTCAAAGGCCATGCTTAGCTGAATAGTGGGCTTTCTGATGGAATGCAAATGTAGATATAGTGACAGGTTGTTAGCCCATCGCCTATGAGTGGAGGATCCCCAGTTTAAAACCCTTTTCCTTGATTGACTTTTACAATCTGCGCGGGAAGAGAAGCAGCTGGCACATTCTATGTTTTTTCATCGCTCCCAGACCAAAATGGAAGCAATTAAGAATTGAATAATATTCATTGGCCATAATAATTATTAATACGGATACTCACACGTATTCTTAGCCGGAACTGCCGACTAGTTTCGACTTCATACGGAAGTCATTTTTAAGGCGAGTTAGAACCGTTTTTCCGACGTGATAGACGGCCCAGTACGGCTAACAACACGCGTGAGTATCCGTAAAATTAATCATTATGACTATTTCTCACGTTTGTTTTAATCAAATTAATATTCATTGGATTGAAACTCAGGACTAATTGAGAACACCCCATCTCGCTTGGCACTATAAAGTCTTAATTGCTTAGTTTTCAGTTCTGTCCATCTATAAAAGTTACCTGAGAAACTTGCTACAGTCTTCAGTTTCCTGATAAAAGACTTTTATTAGAATCCCTATTATATTTAGGAATATCTTCCAATAATTCTAACTGATATTATAAATGCGAAAGTGAGTTTATTAGTTTATTACCTCCCTCACGCTTTATCTACTCAAAAAATCTTCCTGAAATTCCGCATACCTACATATATTTAAAAGTACTGAGAAGGACATAGGGTACCTTTCATCCGGGGAAAAGCACTGTTCCCGTGGGAAATTAACGCGGGCAAAGCCGCGGGAAACATTTAGTAATCTATAATTACCTACAAGGATTGTATGTATCATTGTTTGTATGTTCGGGTTATTGCAAGCTACAGAGTTTGGCTAACTCAATCTGTGTGATTTGTTTGTATGATATGGTATATAACAATGAATGTCTACTATTCGTACAACGATCTTTTGCAATCTATAGTATTTACTTTTGACGACCTCCGTGGCCTAACGGTTATTACGCCAGACCGGGTTCGATCCCCGGTCAGGTCAAGATGGAAAATGATCTTTTTCAGATTGGCCTGGGTCTTGGATGTTTATCTATATATGTATTTGTCATAAAATATAGCATCGTTGAGTTAGTATCCCATAACACAAGTCCCGGACTTACTTTGGGGCTAACTCAATCTGTGTGATTTGTCCGTATATACATATTTATTTATTTATTCTCTACCCCAAAAATGTATCATCATCTTCAAAATGAAGTTTGGAGATCAGCAATCTATCTGAGCGTATCTCTCTATCCTGAGCGGCCAGTTAGGACACTGGACAGCACAGGAGAGGACTTAGGTTTTGGAGACTAAAAATGTATACTTATTTGAATGAAAATCATAATCATAAATCACTATTGCCAGATGTATTTAACATAAATCTAATGCAGCTAACCCAAGGCTATAATTAATAAGCCATTACCCCATAACGACTAGTATAATTAGTCGTGTAATACTACAGACGGGTATTTACCTGTTCACTGCTCTAATTAGGCTTCAGATTCATGGTTATGATGCTAAATTATATAGTTACTATGAGTTCATAAATTCTAATTGCCTAAATTTTCGATATATTATGTGAACAAAAAATGGGAATACCCTTTTGTTCTTAGATCGCTTTTTGTTCTTAGTTAAAAACAAAAAAGTACATACATAGAATCACGTCTTTATCCCTTACGGGGTAGACAGAGCCAAGATTCGTGAGACTCGAAAACCACGCTTAGCTGAATAGTGGGCTCTCTGGTATTAAAGTACAAAAAAGTATTCCCATTTAAAAAAATCATAGGATTCAAATGAGAAATAATAGAGTTGAAACTTATATTATGAGTAAAGATATTTTAGAAGTCCTCACAGATGCAGTATCGCTTCTTCATCCCTTACGGGGTAGACAGAGCCAAGAGTCGTGAGACTCGAAGGCCACGCTCAGCTGAATAATGGTATCATGATTGAGTTTTTTTTATCATGTGAACTAGTTCGTGCCCGCGAACTTCGTCTGCGCGAAATTGACTATTGTTAATATCTCAGGTTTTAAGTGACATATCAAAATGAGACCTTTGCCAGATTTTAAGTAAGTCCTTCAACAATACAACTGTGAAAACCGCATCAATTTTCGTTAAGTAGTTTTTTGCGTGTAGCGCGTACAACCATACACAAAGATAGACATACAAAAATTCTAAAAAAATCGTTATGTCTTCTATTGGCGTTTTCTTTTAAGTAGGTACAGGACCAGTTACAGTTTTATTATATGTATTGACTGGCCTGTGCCCGCGACTTCGTCCGTGCATATCTCAGGTTCTAAGCGGCGTAAAAAATTGAAACTTACGCCAGATTTTAAGTTAGACCTTCTATAATACAACAGTGAAAACCGCATCAAATTTGGTCCGGTAGTTTTTGCGTGATGCGCATACAAACATGCATACAGACAGACATACAGACAGATAAAAAAAAATGTTTTGGCTTCTATTAGCCTTTTAAAGACCCCTCGTAATGTTTTTTCTTAGATATCTCTTATGTACAGACATAAACCAGTTACAGTTTTATTATTAATTGATATTGATAAAAAGATTGTATTCAGGCAAATGCGCGGGTAGCAGTTAGTAATAAAATAACGATACAAAATAAACCGCACTTAACCTATTAAAGCGGTTACAAGGAAAATTCGCAACAACGTTAAAATTAATTAATTATAAGCATAACGTTAATTATTTTCTTACGGTTGTCGCGTTTTGGATAACTGTATTCCAGTGGAATAAATTCGGGGTGTTTTAAATCATATTTTCAGTTTATGTTACCTCAGATGTAAATTAATTTGTTAGGCTAGATACCACACACCACATATGACGTGCTATTTTGTGCGTATTTGTATGCCTATGTGCGCGGCGATCTATCATTTATACCGACTTTAAAAGGGTGATCTCCAATTTATATAACCCATGTCTGAGTTGGTCTCAATTATTCGGTTCTTTTTCCCACATAGAATAGTCAATTGCTCCCCCCCCCGGTAAATACCCTACGATAGGAACTAAGTTTAAAGGTTGCGCCTATCAATGAAAAAGTAAAGAGTAATAGATTGACGTAGTTTGGACTTGTAATTAGGAGAGAAGACGAACATCTAGTTAAGAAGACGTTGAATAAGAAGGTGGATGGCTACACGGGCAGAGGGAGAACAAAAAAAAGATGGTTAGACTGTGTGATGAACGATATGAAGGAGTTGGGAGTGGATGTTAGTATGACGGTAAACAGAGACATGTGGAAGGATAAGACATATTGCGTCGACCCCAGACAACGTGTGGTTCCTCATCATCATATTCCTCACCTTATCGGTGAGGAATATGATAATGAGGAACCACTAATGCTTAAATAATCGTAGGTATTCTGAATACCTATGATTATTTGTATTGTATTCATAAAAATGACACCCTCAGTTTTAAAGACACATACAAGACAAATGTGGTATCTAGATTAATTTAAATCTTATGGTAATAATTAAGGTGCCTTTTGGCCTCAAGTCTTTATGAGCCAGCAATATTTTAATTAGGTTGTCCGTCCAAACTGCCACTAAACCGATGTGCGATGTTTGGTCGGCACTATGCAAGATTAATCATAGGTCGTACCGTGCTCCATGCGCAAAATAAAATACCATTTTAACATCAGTGGAAAACCTGCAAGTGTGTATATGTTACTGTAAAAGCTCGAACTACGGTAAATCCTAAGATTTTCGAGTAAAACCTAAGATTTACCAACTCTTAATGGTAAAAGCCCGAATAATTTTGCGATTCGCACTTTTACCACCATTCGCTTGGTAAGTCTCAGGATTTACATTAAAGGCATGGTAAATGACTGATCGATAAGGTTTAGTTTATTTTTTTATGACCGCCCGGAAAGACTTTGAGGGCGGAAAAGAAGGTAGGTTCAGGTTATTTTTTTTATGACCACCCGGAAAGACTTGAGGGAAGAATTACTCTTTGTTTTATTCCCGAAACCAACATTTACCAGCCGTCAGTGGTAAAACCTAGCATATACTAAATTCTAATTGTAAAAGCCCGAAAAAATCATCCCATTTTCATAAATCCTTACATTTACCAACTCATGTCGGCAAATACTAAGACTTACTCTTAAATCTTAGAATTTACCGTAGTTCGAGCTTTTATAGTAACATATATACACACTAGTAAACTAAACAGTCAGACAGTGTGCAGACGAGATGTTTTACTTCACCGGAAGCAGGTGGTGGTCTATGAGAAAACTACCATACATGAGTCAGATTGGTCTACAAACTTATGTGGCACAGGCAGGTAGAATTTGAACCCGAGTCCTGTCCGACCTCAGGCGGGTGTTACACTTGGCCACCACCGCTTCGGTCTGGTGATTTGAAGGGATTCCATAAGAACTGGAAGGAAAAGGCAAAGGACAGAGTTGAGTGGAGGGGATTAGGGGAGGCTTTTGCTTAGCAGTGGGACATAAATAGCTGGAAAAAAAAAATGAAAACCACTTGAGCTACAACCTATAACAGCTAAAGTTTCATTTAGGGTTTTTCTCGTGAAAATTAAACAAAGTCTAAAACAAACATCTTCGAAAAGGCTTATCTAATTTAGATGGTTTTTTTTTGGCTTTTAATGAAAATACAGGCATGATAGCGAAAATATGTAGGGTGTTTTCGTCCAAAAATCCCTAAAAAAAAATTTCAGCTGGCGATGCCGCGGCTTAAAGATTTCATAGCTTTACGCAAAAACATGTAGGGTGTTTTCGTCAAAAGTCCCTCAAAAAAATTCCAACTGGCGAAGCAGCGGCTTAAAGATTTGATGAATTAAGCAGTATTGCATAATGCAGTCCACGTAACGCCCGCTGCACTTTTGACGGCACCCACCTCTAGGCGAGTGTGGCACTAATTATATTTTTACTACGTACAGTGCGCTACATAGAAAAATATACCACCAGAAATACGATCCAATATTTAAAGTGGTATACTTTTTTTTTTGGGGGCTTTTGTTGAATGTGGTATACTTTTTCATGTAGCCCTCTGTACCTAGGTACATAACAAACCCGACTTCGCGCAAAATACCAAATAAGGAAGAATCCACTTTTCTATCACTTACTGGTGTTATCTGTACTTGATAACAACAAGTGTAATAACAAAAGTGTTTCATGTTACACAGCACCTACGATACAGCTTACGATAAATTTTGTTATTTTATAAACTAAATATCTATTTGTTAATTACAAATGTATTAGACTCCTACGAGACAAGCTCGCCCTAGTGTGGAAATCGCAAGTTAATTTGCCGGTACATTTTTGTTCTATCCATTAGTCACTCAGAACTGTCAGTAACTCAGTCAGTAACGGAAGAATATCATAAAAATATTGATAAATTCCCACTGGAACAGATAGGCACAACTAGCATTTCCAAGATTACTACAATTCAATTACAGAGCATATTCTATGTTAGCACGCTTGTTAACCTAGTGCCTACGTTCCAATTTGTGGCTAACATTACGCTTCGCTCTAGTAACCTACTCGCCTCAGTGCTTGTCGCACTGGTGACAGCATGTTAGACAATTGGTTAGTTCACTGGATCCTATTAAATACTATAATAAACTCTATTATATTCATTCTAAGCATGGAGTTTTACGATAACAATTCTTTAACTATGGACGCGTCATGCGCCCAAAAAGGTGCTGAAGGAGTAGTATTTGACTCCAAACAACGAAAAGCTCCAAACTTTACAACAATGTGTGTTATAATTAAAGAGCTATCTAGGTAGATAGCTCTTTGAAAATGCAGCAGTGGAGTTAGTGACGCCATTTCTTCTCCACTTACGCTTTGGAGGCGGTAGTAGCCTTAACTTTAAGTTATTTTTAACCTCAACTAGCTAAGTAGGTATATGACGATTTAAAAATGTTATTTTTAAGCCTATTTAAACAAAAACATTTCAATTCATTTATATCCAGTGTTTGGTCTTATACACAGAAATTGAAAGCCATTCATAATTTATGATATTTATTCAGTAAAATTACAAAAAGGAATTCGCCATATAATTCGTCAAAATCGACGGACGAAGTCGCGGTCTTAAGCTATGTTAGGCTATATTTGACTGCGACTTTATCTGCGTTGGGTTTCCTATTGATTAAAGTTAAAATAAAACTTATTCTTTTTCTGGGCACTAATCACAACGTGATTAATATTCTTAGTAGGTTAATAGTTAAAGGTAAATAGTTATAAGTCGAAAACAATATATCCTCATTTTCTGTGTGGGTGTCGTATTAGACGATTAAGGAATAATTAAACAATATGTTCATTAAGTGGGTGTGAACTAAACCTCATATTTCAAAACCTACTTACTCGTAAGAACATGAAAAGCTTAGCACCTACACTGAATAACAAAAGGTAAAAACACATCAAACACAGGCCTACTTTATGATTATAATCTATGCCCTCGGGTACGTGAAAATTTTGGTATAAATAGTCCTTTTATTGTAGTTTCATTCTTTTCGTGTACCAAATTTCATTGAAATCCGTTTATTAGATTTCGAAGAAAATAAACTCTATATTTTTTACAAGCTTTTATAAATTAAAGCAAAAAAAAAATACACTCTTGCAAGTTAAATTCTACAATCCTACTAATATTATACACCCACGAATCCCACGATTGAAAACGTGACATACCAAGGAAAACTAATCCTAACTAATATTATAAATGCGAAAGTGATTTTATTTGATTGTTTGTTTGTTACCTCTTCACGCTTTATCTACTGAACCAATCTTCCTGAAATTTCGCATACACATACCTGGAAGTACGGAGAAGGACATAGGGTACCTTTCATCCCGGGAAAAAGCACTGTTCCCGTGGGAAATTCACGCGAGCGAAAAAACTAGTAGACTATAATGTCGCGCATAATATGAGCGGAAATTGTGTCTCGCATTATAATTGATGTCTAATGAAAAATAATTCGATCAATTATATTTATCTCTCTATCTCAGATCTGTATATTTTTGAATTACTCTCACAATTTTGTTGGAAGTGATATGAAAATAATGCGAGACACAATTTCCGCTCATATTATGCGCGACATTATAGCCTACTAGCTTTCGCCCGCGGCTTCGCTCGCGTGAATTTCCCACGGGAACAGTGCTTAGCGTAATAGATTGGTACAGCCAAACACCGACCTACATATTGTTGGCTCAGGTACTCACCATATGGCTATTAAAATATATAACAAATTGCCTATTAATATTAGAAAAATAGAGAAATATAATGAATTTTGTAAGGAACTAAAAAAGTTTTTGATTCAGAAAAGTTTTTATACCAAAGATGAATATTTTATGCTAAATGGTTAAATAAGTGGGACAAATTTTAGATTTTTTTTGCTTTTTTAATTTTTAATTTATTGTAATAATTTAATTAATTTAATTTATGCAATGTTTTATTAAAAATAATATAATGATTTTAAATTTTGTATGGGACGATATTATATAGAAATTATTATAATGACGATGTACTTAGCTGAAAATAACTAATTTACTAAATATATTATAGTATAAAAAGTATTTGGAAATTAATAGATTAATCAACATTTGTAGTAATATGTAATAATGTAATGACAATTTAATTGCAACGCCCTTGCAGGGCTCATTTGTGCACCTATGTTAATTGTATAAGACCTCATGTACCAAATGAACGCAATAAAGAAATTGAGAATTAGATGGGGGCCAAACGCAAAACCAGTTTTTTTTAAAGTTTTATAATAAGTCTTATTAGTTATCGTTGGTATGTCAAGCTTTCAAAAATAGGGCCCCAGTTCAATTTAGGTCCTAAACTGAATAGCAATAAGAGTTCATGGTAGGCCTGCTGGACGGATTTCTGATGAAATTTGGTATACGGGCAGAAAAATACTGGGAATAGCACATAGGGTTCGCAGAACGATATTTTCGCAGCAAAATCGTTACCACTACAATATTTTGATGTAACAAAACCCTTTCGGCCGTCTATGTAACTGTATTTTGTAACCGGTTACAAAAGAAGAAAAGCTCTTTTCTCGTAACCAGTTACAAACTAGTAAATATGTATTTCAATGGACTTAAAAAAGAAAAAAAAAGAAAAAAATTAAATAGTTACCATTAGCAAGACGTCAATGTCGTTGAAAAGTTGTCAAAGAAACAAAACTGTCAAACTCAAGTACGTATCCCCACCCCAAAAGGATAAACTGAAATTAGCTAATTCAAAAACCGCAAAAAGGGGTGCGCGAAATCGCAATGCGAAACCGCAATACAATGTTGTTTTTTATGGTTAAGAGGTTATTTCTTACGATTGTATGTGCATGAGTCGAATACTGTGAGAGGCACGCAATGTCTAGTAATAGGAATTGTGAATTCATGGTGACCGTTTTTTGTACAGTTGGCTGCGTAAAAAGGGGTCAAAGTTTAAGACGAGGTCCGACCTGAGTTGCAAAAAACAAACATATGCGTTTAACCGCGGCGTGTGCGCGTTGGAATAAGATTTTGTACCGATTTAGCAACTATTTCTCAAATATCTTTAAAAATATTAAAGTGCTCGGTTAAAACTTTAATATAGTATATATATTAACTAATATCCATACTAATATTATAAATGCGAATGTTTGGATGTGAGTTTGTGAGTTTGTGAATTTGTGAGTTTGTGAGGATGTTTTGTTACTCAATCACGCAAAATCTACTGGACGGATTTCGATGAAATTTGGTACAGAGGTAGATAATGACCTGGAATAGCACATAGGCTACTTTTTATCCCGGGAAAAAGCACTGTTCCCGTGGGAAATTCACGCGGGCGAAGCCGCGGGCAAAAGCTAGTATATTATAAAAATATATATATGTTATCGCTATAAACTTTAGGTTTCATGACTTGAAAGCTGAATTTTTTTCTAAATTTTCGGTGCAAATTATGAATTAATTAAACCGAAAATATGTATTTTTATTAGAAAGTACACGGTAAAGATATCTATATCCTGTATTATTTTTCCACTTCGTAATTAAACTCTAATTAGGTAAATTTCTTCATAAAAAATTACAATTATTTCGAATATGGGGTACGACATGGCCTTAAATAGATGCAAAGACGAGGCATCCTAGTCCTAACTAATATTATAAACGAAAGTGAATTTGTTTGTCTAACTTTCTACTTGTTTGCGGGCGACAGCTAGTAGGTATTATGTCTCAAAATTTTGTTCAAATGGATAGGGTACACACACCACTTCAGTTAAGTGTATATTTTATCTCAGTTAAGTGTATATGTTATCTGTGTACTATATGTATAGAGGAAGTGTTTCTAAGTTTGTGAGTTTGTTTGTAAGGGTAATCTACGGAATTACTGAACCGATTTAAAAAATTCTTTCACCAATAGAAAGCTACATTATACCTGAGTGACATAAGCCAGTATTGGCAAGTATGTCCTCCCGAGAGAAGCCGGGGTGGAGCGCTAGTATAAACCTAAAAAAACCTAGTTCCACAAAAGACTACAATATATATCTGTAGCCAACTGTACCGCCCTAGGGATCCATAAAACTGAATCACCGAATCGGCTTCAATGTTCGTAGTTTTCTGATCACATATCCTCCCCTTTGTGTTCAAATCGACAGTTTGAAGGGTGCATCATGTGTTTGCTGATCGTATAAAGCGTATTTTCACACTTTGTTATTGTGCAATAAACAAATATACTTTTGGACAAAATTTCAGTACCTAACAATATTTTTTTTGCCAATCCTACTAATTATAAATGCGAACGTTTGGATGTGAGTTTGTGAGGATGTTTGTTACTCAATCACGCAAAATCTACTGAACGGATTTCGATGAAATTTGGTATACGGGTAGAAAAATACCGGGAATAGCACATAGGGTACATTTTATTCCGAAATTCCCAGGGGAGCGAAGCCCAGGGGCGCGGCTAGATTTTTCTAAATATTTTTTCTAAAATAATCATATCCATACTAATGTTATAAATTTGATGAAGTTAAAATGTGTTTGTTTGTCGTCTTTTACGTCAAAACTATGCAATGTATTGATGTGATTTTTGTGTGGAAAAACTTAGTTGAAGAGCGGCCAAGACACATACGTAGTTTGACTTAGATGTAGAGTTTAGGGCATGTAGAGTCTTGTGTTGTGTAGTTGGCTCTACATGAGGTCTAATAATTTTTTGACCGTGCGAGCCTCTCTTCTAAGTAAAATTTTACATGAAAATGTAGTGGGGTAATTTGACTGATTACTATTAATTTCAGGTATTTTATGGCTTTATTTTAATTAATACTTATGCGGACGTAATGACCGCAATAAAATTACATATTCCAGTCAACTGTGCGATACGTGATGACAGAAGGGCTCACACACATTAAAATGTAATTTATTTATATAAAAGCTTGTAAAATCACATGTTTCTTTGTTGCCAGTTAACCTCTAACATATCACTAGTTTACAGTATTTGTGTACCCTCAAAGCTACTAGGTTATTTGGATAGATCTATATATGTGGAACTAGCTTTTGCCCGCGGCTTCGCCCGCGTGAATTTCCCACGGGAACAGTGCTTTTTCCCGGGATAAAAAGTAGCCTATGAGCTATTCCAGGTCATTATCTACCTCTGTACCAAATTTCATCGAAATCCGTCCAGTAGATTTTGCGTGATTGAGTAACAAACATCCTCACAAACTCACAAATTCACAAACTCACAAACTCACATCCAAACTTTCGCATTTATAATATTAGTATGGATATAGGTCTGATTATAAATTTCCCCCATCACGTAAGATTTGCGAAAAAAATGTGTCAAAAATTTAAAAATTAAATTTTCGCTAATATTTTGAGACAGAATTAAAATAAGTAGTTCTAAAATTTTCAACATGTTTTTTAGCTGTAAATGTTATAACACTCTTCAATAATATAAAGCAATTCAATTTTAAATTTTACATTTTTTATTTCCCGCAAAAACATTTTTTGAAATTTGTGTTAATTTCTCCATACAAGGACTATAACCATAAAATGTATGGAGAAATTAACACAACTTTGAAAAAATGTTTTTGCGATAAAAAAAATTGTAAAATTTAAAATTGAATTGCTATATATTATTGAAGAGTGTTATAACATTTACAGCTAAAAACATGTTGAAAATTTTAGAACTACTTATTTTAATTCTGTCACAAAATATTAGAGAAAAATTAATTTTTGAATTTTTGACACATTTTTTTTCTCAAATCTTACGTGATGGAGGAAATTTATAATTTGACCTATATTCCACACGTACAGATCTATCAAAAAAACCTAGTAGCTTTGAGGGTATAAAAAAAATAAAAAATTTGTAAACTAGTGTAATCTTTTAACTAATATTATAACTGCGAAAGTGAGTTTATTTAATTGTTTTTTTATTTGTTTGTTACCTCTTCACGCTATATCTACTGAACTTTCTTCCTGAAATTTGGCATACACATAGTTAGAAGTACTGAGAAGGACATAGGATACCTTTCATCCCGAAAAAAGTACTGTTTCCGTGGGAAAATTATGCGGGCGAAGCCGCGGGCCAAAGCTCGTTATTTATAATAATAATTAATTTCTTTATTGTGACAAAGGCCCACATGTTAGTAAAATATATCTTAGAAACTAGTTGTTAGTAAAGATTATTAACAAAAATTAGAAAACCTATAACTAAAATTATTTTTGGTTTATTTTGTAAAATGTGAGTATTTAAAAAACATCATAATATACTAGCTGCGCCCCGAGGCTCTGCTGCTGTAAGAAATTCGGGATAAAGAGTACCCTATGTGTTATCCCAGGTTTTATTCTACTCGCGTACCAAATTTCATCGCGATCCGTCCAGTGGTTTATGCGTGAAAGAGTAACAAACATTCGTCCATTCTCATCAAACCTTGATAAAGAAAACACATGAAATTACAAAAAAAAAATATGTCAATGAGCGATTTTCTGATAGCTAAATTAAGAAAAAAAAAATCAGTATAAAAAAGTCTCAACAGATAGCGTTTTATGAAAGCCGAGTCGTAATAATGGCTGAACCTATATGGTGCGCGTTTTCTTGCCAACCAGAGGCAGAAAAAAAATCACCTAACAGTTTGACAGTTGCACAAATCACAATATTGATACTTTTTAGATGATTATTTTACAAAATTTTTTTTTAAACGCCAATCCTGTGATTTTTTTCTTTTTGTATGGAACTTTTGCTCTCGCCTTTAATAAAGCGCCATCTATGATATCCACAGGAACTATATTTTTTTTTATTTGGGTCTCGGAAAACTCCTCATTCCAAAGACTACCTTAGTAAAGAGTTTTATAAGTCTGTGCCCTCTCTACAAAAAATACATAAAACCTTACCTTACCTATTTTAATATCAGTAAATAGTAAACCGACACAAAGTAAGTTAATTATTATCTCGTAGTAAACCAACACTAGATAATAATTAACCCTAGCCGGATATCCGGGTTCCTTCGGAATCCTATCTAGGGGTATAAATTGACCACAATGCACTGTAGGTGATAATAGGCGCTGTATGAGATGTAAGGCCTGGTCTTTTTAAAAGTCCAGTTTTAGCCCTATAAACGTTTTCTTGTCCTCATATTAAAAGCCTCCTGCTCATACTCTGTGATAATCTTGCCTTTATTATTACTACTTAGAATAAATGATATTATAAATTAAAATACATACATATTTGAAAACATCGTGAGCAAATTAGTTGATCATTATCAGTCTGTTAGTGTGTGGTAAGTGTCTGAATTGTAGAAGGCAAAATGTGACTTTTATTCACATTTTTTTATAATAAATATTTCGAAATTTCAGGAAGATTGATTCAGTAGGTAAAGCGTGAAGAGGTAACAAACAAACCAATAAATAAACAAACAAACAAACCCACTTTCGCATTTATAATATTAGTTAGGATAAGTTAGGATTCGGATCCTTTGATGTAGGCAGAAAGTGGGCATTTTGAATCAGTCTAGTTTATCCGGACCCATGAAGCCCATAACAGACGCCATCTTGTACGGACAATCGCGATGTTAATCTGTAAAATTAATCGATGGTTTTATCGCTATTCAATTAGATTGCATTTTAATCGGATAATTGTTATGGGAGATTGCGTTTCGATTCCTGGGAATGTAATGTAATTATTTAAACTCATTGTCATTATATTTCCAAGAATGGAATTGAAATTCGTTTCATAGGTATCAAATCCTTTAGTTAAACTTACTCCAAATATGACAAAGCTTTTGGTGAAAAAATTATGTTATAAATTAGATTACTTAATACTCGCAGATTTCAAGTATTGTGCATTTTTTTACCAAAATAACGCAAATTGAACATAACTTATTTATCAGACACATCACATACCTATCAAATCAACTTGGTTATTAACTTTTTTGACTGTTTGATTTATTTTATTTCAGTTACAGTTAAAATAATTCGATTGGAAGTTTAATTTTTATTTTAGGTTGAGATAACTTGATTGAAGTTGAGATTAAGGTGACTTGAAAGACATTGGAATTTATCATTTCTTTGATTATCTCTCTCACATCAAATTTGATTTTTAATACATCTGAGATAATTTACTTTTAGAAGATATGTGAATTGTTATTTTAAAAGAAATAAATAAAAAGAATTCATTCTCCGATATACTAGTTTAACCAAATCCTACTAATATTATTAACAAGTTGCGCATCCCGTGAGAATTTCCAGATTAAAAGTATATTTTATGCTATTCTCGGTATTTTCCTACTTGTGTAGCAAATTTTATCGAAATCCATCCAGTAGATTTTGTGTAATTGAGTAACAAACTTACTAACAAACTCACATCCATTTATCAGTAGGATAAGAAAGTTTGAATGGATATTAAATACCAGGAAAATGGTTATTTATTTTGGATTTTACAGCAACCTATCTGTATTGATTGCGATGGCACTGTCTTGAGCGGATATAACCGGATAACCCGGGTATAACGGTAACGATCCGTGTGAGACGTGCCCGGGCATGCGACGACCGTATCCGGGTTATCCGGATGTTTATATATACATATACAACAGCTATGCCTAATTGGTTTGTTCTTCGTTCGGCCCACTGGTGTTCGTCCCATTTCTGTAAAAAATTGCGTCTGTTCATTTTACTTAAAAAAAATAAATTATGGCGATGAAGAAATAATAGTAGGTAATAGAAAAAAAATACATGCTTCCGTCCCAATAAATGCTTCCTTCGATTTTTTAACTTCAATATTCAAAAACGTATGGCGTGTCTTGGGTTAGTTGGGCATTTCGTAAAGGTATCGACGAACCTCCTCCTTTTTTTAAGTCTCTTGAAAACTCTTATCATTAGTGTACAAAATACAGATGAGTTACCATGGAAGTAATAGGTCTCTCTCTCTCTAATCTAATCTCTGTTTTTTTTAAATAACATGGCACATATGTATAGTACATAGAAACATTACATTATCAAATTTCATTTGATTTCTTGAAAGGATAATAAACAAATACAACTCGTATTACATGCTCACTACTAAAGTTTCTTTTTAATGAGCGATTTTTCTGACAGCTAATTAAGAAAAAATCAGTATAAAAAAATCTCAACAGATGGAGTTTTATTGATAGCCGGGTTGTAATAATGGCTGTACCTATATTGTGAGCTTTTTATTGGCAGCCAGAGGCATAAAAAATCACCTAACAGTTTGACAGTTGCACAAATCACAATATTGATACTTTTTAGATGTTTTTTTACTAAGTTTTTTTTTTAATGCCAATCCCGTGAATTTTTGCTTTTTGTATGGAACTTTTTCTCTCGCCTTTGCTTAAGCGCTATCTATGAAGTCATCTGAAACTATTTTTTTTAATTTGATTCTCGGAAAATCCCTCATTGATTAAAAAAAAACTGTCGGTTACTACTGCGAACAAAATAGAGCAACAGCTTACGAAATTCCTTGATGGCGACATAGAAAAAAAGTCATTAAATAAAAAAAAACTTTTGTCCAAAAGGCACAAAAACAATAACAAGTCATCTAAAAACGGAAATTTTAAATTGCCGGATGTCACATAAGGGTTACACGGCCATAACTCATAACATTTCTAGACACGTTCTCGTCAAGCCCAGTAGCAATGTAATGTGAGTTCCGGGTGGTCCGTTACTGGGCCCTTTACCCGGATCAAATGGTACCTTTCATAGGGTTGTCAAAATAAAGAGATGTTCTAATAGTAATAATTAGAATAGTAATGGCTGACACATTCATTTGATATAATATTAACATTTTGTAGTACTTAAAAGTGGTTCTCAAAAATTGAATACCATTGAGTTACATTGTAAATTTACCTCATTGGAGAAAATATTGACCAAATAAACTTTTACAAATAAAGTTTTGAGGTGAATAAGTTTGCAGCAAATAAATATTTCGATTTGAAAGTGAATTTTTGCTTATTTATATAAAAAATGTTTTGTTAACTGAGTATTCATGCAGGTAAAAATTCATGAAGAATTTTTACTCCCCCTAAAGCGGTGGTTTGACGCTTGGAATTTTAGGCAGTGTTACCATGAAAATAAATTTCACACATGTTACTCAAAACATTCTTCCAAGTTAGAAATCTAGAGCCATTATGCAAAACTGTTTCATACTTTCATATTCCTACCCTCACTCTAGGTTTTACCTAAATCTCCTAAACAATTTAAAAGGCCTGCGTCGCGAATGCCAAGAAATTTCGAGACGTGCCAACCCTGGATTTGTATGAAAAATGGTTTTAGAAGACGTGTGTTTAGTTCTTACTTGATATTTTTGGCGCTTTTTTTTGATGTAAAACATCTATTGGCGCGGCTTGACGGTAAAATCGACTAGAATGCCGTGGCGAAAAACAGCATGATGCGTCGTGCGTGCCACGTAGCTCATTTGTTAAACATCAGCCGGGTGTCCGGTGACGGATTGTTTTTAGAATTTGAAAGTAAAGTAGCTGCGTTGGCTTCGCTCCCATTAGAATTTCCCATCGAAATACAACTATAATATCTCGATGGAATTTCCATAGATTATAATCCTATCCTAACTTCCTAACTAATATTATAAAAGCGAAAGTGAGTTTGTTTGTTTGTTTGTTACCTCTTCACGCTTTATCTACTGAACCAATCTTCCTGAAATTTCGCATACACATAGCTGGAAGTACGGAGAAGGACATAGGGTAGCTTTCATCCCGGGAAAAAGCACTGTTCCCGTGGGAAATTCACGCGGGCGAAAGCTAATATTCTCATAAAGGAAATAAATGTCTGGCCATGCCGCCACTAGAAGCGGAAAACCCAAGAAGAGCTGGCTTGATGTCATCAAGGAGGATATGCCTGCCAATGGTCTCAGAACTAAGAATGCCGAAGACCGTGCGAAGTGGAGAAGAAAAAGTAAGAAAACGGACCCTTGGCTCCGACGCGTACGCTGAGGATGCAACCGGGAAAGCGCTCAGAGAAGAGAGATTCTCATGAGGCACTAGTCGGATTCTAATTTGGAATCTTTCGATTGCAGGCCAGACGATCACCACCGCACCGTAATTAAAGTACTCTCTCTCAGCCAAAAGACGTCCACTGCTGGACAAAGGCCTCCCCCAAGGATTTCCACAACGACCGGTCCTGCGCTGCCCGCATCCATGCGCATCCCGCGACCTTCACCAGGTCGTCGGTCCACCGAGTGGGAGGCCTGCCAACACTATGTTTAATTAAAGTACAATAAATAAAAATTAAAAAAGAAATTAGAGTAGGTATACGTAGTTAAAAAAGAAGGATAAAAATCATACCTAGAATTCTGCGTCAATAAAATTCCAGCTCTTTTTCATTAGCGACCGTTACAGACTATTAAGTTTACGATACACTTATCTAGATTTAAACAAAATCGGAATAATGGAATAAATCGCTCGTCGATTACAGATCGATTAGATTGATCGTCAATCGAGATTTGTGATGGATCGCGAGCCAGTGATTAATTATATTCGGATAATTGATATCAATCGTTGCTGTATACAAATGTTATGGTACTATAGTATAGTACTGATTATACTTTTTTTTAAAACTTACTTTACTCACTTTAGTACTACTTTTTTTTTATTAGGAAGACCACAAGCTATTTGCACAACAAAAGAATACCACTTTAAGGACTACAGAAGCCAATAACAGGTCCTCACAAATAGCAAAATACAAATTTACATTGTGTAGGTACCAGATTTCCACCACTTTCACCCCCACCAGGCGGGAAATGTACCCGCATTTCCCGAAGAACTATTTTGGAAAATTAACCCATGTTTCATTGAATGACTTCGTAAATTTTGAGGCATGATTGAGCAACATTCGCCAGAGCAAAATTTTATGAAACACCTTTGTTTTTGAAAAAAAAAAAATCTGTATCAAGTTATTTGATTCTATATATCTAGTACAGGAACGTAATAAAAACTGTTTTTTTTTTATATTAACTTCATAGATTGCAAAAGACATAACCCTCTAATTATGCTCTACCGCAGTCGAGTAAGAATGAGGGTAATGTTCGGAACGCGAAGCAAAAATTCGTGCTTCTTTAGCATCGACCAAACATTATTGACTCGTTTTGTATCGATTTGAGCTTTCAGTGCTTTAGGGATGCTTGGGAAATGTGAAAACCATTTATTTTTCTAATGAGAGAGTTCCTTATTTTTGACTGAGCGAGCGAAGTGAGCGAGACTCGACTGGTCGATTTTGTTTTTGTCGGGATGTTTGTTGTGTGTTTGTTCTGGGCTAGAGGTCACATTTCTGAACGGATCCTAACAAAAACTTGGCACACGTATTCCTTGATTTATTTGTAAACTAGCTGCGCCTCGGGGCTTCGCTCCCGTGGGAATTTCGGGATAAAAAGTACCCTATTTGCTATTCCCGGTATTTATCTACCCGTATACCGAATTTCATTGAAATCCGTCCAGTAGATTTTGCGTGATTGAGTAACAAACATCCTCACAAAATCACATCCAAACTTTCGCATTTATAATATTAGTATGGATTACGATTACGATTTTTGACGAAAACTTTTTTTGATTTTGGGTTTTGTTGAAACATTTCGGGGAAGATATGGAGCTCCGTAAGTAAAATTTAAGTGATACGGAACCCATAATTTCTTTCAGTCCCATCTTTCACCACCGCCCCTGCCTCAATGCCGCGCAAACTTTGATGACTTTCAGCTATTGATATTTTGTTTTTTCAACGAAACCTCTGTACCAGTTACCCGTTTCTGAACGTTTTTGTGTTTGTTTGTGAGTTTTTAATTAGAGTTTTAAAGTGAAAAGTGTTGGTTTGTTAGACACGGTAGTTTATTGAAAGTTTAATTGAAAATAAAACTTCTTTAAGGTAAATATTTGGCAAGTTCATTTTAGTACTGGTCTTTTTTAACGAAACTGGTTTTTTTTATTTTTTTACGAAATAGTGTCTTGCATATTTATGCGTTTTACATAGGACCTGAAGCGATGAATTGATTACCTATAGCTAAATAAGATTTTAAAAGCACAATGATTAATTAGGTCACAGACTTAAATACTCTTTAAAAAAAATATTTCTGTGGGATTAGGGACTTAAAGAAAGAAAATACCCTCTTTTTAAGTCGGTCAAAAAGTATGGTCTCGTTGTGACTCTCCATTTTTTCAGGAAAATATGTTTATCATTATTTTTGACATTGCTGCATTAAATAAAATGATAGAAATTGAAATTATTTTAACAAAATAACTAGATTAAGCAATTAGTATTCAAAAGTTGCCTTTAAATTTCATTAATACCATAACAGGAATAATTTATGGTAAATTCCGCGGTGGTGCCTATAAAATACGGCTTATTATGGACAAAATGAATAATAAACACTTTGAATTCATGATGTTACGCGAAATTCCTGACAATATTCGTGGGTTTGATCAGTTTTCGTTCATATCGTGGCGTCGTTCATATTAGATTGGCGCTCAATTTTGGGGTAGTAAATGTTTAGAGGCTTTCCCAACACGGTTTTGGTATATTGTGTATTGTAATAGTGCACTGCCTAAAAAGTGAATTCTGGAATTACTTAAAAAGGGACCTCCTTTAAAAGGGAGATATTCGGAGCACCCATAACTGGTATGTATGAAGAGAGTGATGAGTGTAGAGGAATCTAGAGAGATCTGTAAGGATCGTAGCAAGTGGAAATCGCTAGTCTCTGCCTACCCCCACGGGAAAAAGGCGTGATAATATGTATGTACTAGCTTTTGCCCGCGGCTTCGCCCGCGTGAATTTCCCACGGGAACAGTGCTTTTTCCCGGGATAAAAAGTAGCCTATGTGCTATTCCAGGTCATTATCTACCTCTGTACCAAATTTCATCGAAATCCGTCCAGTAGATTTTGCGTGATTGGGTAACAAACATCCTCACAAACTCACAAACTCACAAACTCACAAACTCACAAACTCACATCCAAACTTTCGCATTTATAATATTAGTATGGATTTTTATTTTTTATCTAGCAGTTGCCCGCGGCTTCGCCCGCACTTCTAGTCACATTTTGTTTATTTGTAACGCTTCTGCTGACTAATAATAATTTCAAATGAAAGAAATATTTTTTTTCAGAAAAAAATTTCATTAACGACCTTCGTGACCTAATGGTTATCACGCCGGACTGCCACATAGGAGGTCCCGGGTTCGATCCCCGGTCGGGTCAAGATGGAAAATGATCTTTTCCAGATTGACCTGGGTCTTGGAAGTTTATCTATATAATATATGTAGTATCCTAACTAATATTATAAATGCGAAAGTGAGTTTGTTGGTTTGTTTGTTTGTTTGTTTGTTTGTTACCTCTTCACGCTTTATCTACTGAACCAATCTTCCTGAAATTTCGCATACACATAGCTGGAAGTACGGAGAAGGACATAGGATACCTTTCATCCCGGGAAAAAGCACTGTTCCCGTGGGAAATTCACGCGAGCGAAAGCTAGTTTGTTATAAAATATAGTATCGTTGAGTTGATATCCCATAACACAAGTCTCGAACTTATTTTGGGGCTAACTAAATCTATGTAATTTGTCCGTATCATTTATTTTTATTTTCTATCTATCTCCTACAAAATAAGACCATTATGCACAGATAGACACACAAATCATAATAATAAGTAAATAAGTAAACATTTGCCCTTCCATTATCCAAAGGGACCACAATAATTGGAGCGGCATCTAATCAAGAACTAAGCGAGAGCCATAGTTTGTTCAGTAATCAACGCATTTCATCTTTCGTGCGTGGGGTGGCCACATTTTGTGGAGATATTTGTATGCTTTCATCATAGACCAGATTTTTTTCTAGGAGTCTCTGTCTAATCAAGACAAGTTTAGACATATGTGATTCGCCTTGACATCACTGGTGTAACAATCAAATGTTTGTTTTTTTGTAGTATCTTATTGTATTAAGGATTATTGTTTGAAGTAATAACATAAATAAAAAGGTAAATATACAATGGCGGACTTATACAACCAGCAATAGATTGAGAGGATATATTTACTCAATAAAATGTAAATGTAGTAGTATAATAGTACATTGTGAAACAAGTGTGCAAAGTAGGTCATTACGCACAAGAGGCGATATTGGAGCGCGAGCCGAAAGCGAGTTAGCACATTAAATACTTATTAAAATGTCGACTAGTATGGAAGAATGTGGAAATTTAAATCCACCTGAAATCATTAACGAGGCGCGTAATGCAAGTAATAGTTTATTGCTTTCAAAATCAAACGTAAGTATGTGGCGGCATACGAATGTTTTATAAAGTGGAGGAATGACAAAAGGGCGCAATCTTTTCGACCAAATGAACACGTGTATCGTACGACGTTTTTCAAGACACTTGTGAGTAAAAAAAAATAATGTGGTCCTAACATCTAATTATCGGTAAACGATTGCGCCCTTTTGTCATTCTTCCACTTTATAAAACATTCGTATGCCGGCACATACTTACGTTTGATTTTGGAGGCAATAAACTATTACTTGCATTACGCGCCTCATTAATGATTTCAGGTGGAGTTAAATTCCCTTCGTCCATTTTGGTAACTAAACTTTTGTAACCAGTTACAAGAGAAGATTTTTCTTTCGTTGTTTGGTAACTAGTTATAAAAGAAGATTTATTTTTTCCATTTTTGTAACTTTTTGTAACCAGTTACAAGACAAGATTTTTCTTTCGCTGTTTGGTAACCTAGTTGTAAAGGAAGATTTTTTTTCTATTTTTGTAGATCATATTTACATATTCTTCCATACTAGTCGACATTTTATTAAATATTTAATATGCTAACACAGCGAAAATCGGAAAATGTACCTAACAAACACAACATAATAAATATAGTCTTGTTTTTTATTCGCGTGCCGCCGCCCGCCGCCCCGCGCCGTGCGCAGGGAGCGCGCGGTGCACGCTGCGGATGGTATATCGCCATACAGCCAGTGCTTGGCTGTATAAAAATCATTATCTTTGCTTATTTAAAAACTGTTGTTATTTTCCCTATTAATTTGATCTTACGTGTTTTATGCGGCTAAATTAAAAATGCTTTGTGGAATTCATAACACGCATTAGTTTTCTATCTATTGTATAGCGCATGACAGAAAAGTAAGGTAATTTTTCATTTCCAAACACCTCCGTAATATATTCGTATTACCTTTGTAATATATGGCATTATGGGCCTAAATTCGATGAAATAAAACCCACTTTACGAGCAAGTGTGTTGAAAAAACCTTTTCTCCACTTGTGTTTTGGAGGCGGTAGTATTTTGACGTCAACTAACTAAGTAGTATTTTAAGCCTATTTAAATAATTTTTATTTAAAATTTCAATGAGTATTTTTAAATAGAAAAATGCACTGTTCCCGTGGGAAGTTCACGCGGGTGAAGCCCGTGCAAAAGCTAGTTTTATATAATAAACAAAATAGAATGGACACCCTATCGCTAAGAGGAATCGGAACAAGCAGGTGTAAGGATTGATTAAATAAAACCCGGATTCGCTTTCCCTCGCTAAACAACCGTATTTACCTATCCGATGGGAACCACTTAGGGTAGGATATATAGTTTGTTGTTTGTTAGTAGTATATTTAGGTAAATTACGTAATTAATTGATAAACATTTTCTTTTATCATTTCGCCATAATCGGTGCCTAATTGTGAAAGCATGTATTTTGTATTTTTTTTTTTACATTAAGCAACATGGACTGCTACGGAACACGGACTCCCGTTCCGCGCGTTGAAGCCCTTGTTGGTCGAAGTCTCAGAAATAGAAATATTTATTATGCAATAACACGGTACGGGAGGATTTAACACTATATTTTTATACTCTGTAAAATATGTATAGCTTGATCGCTGTGGAATAAGCTTCCCTTAGCGGTGTTCCTGAAAAGATTCGACATTGGGACCTTCAAGAAAAGAGCCTATCGCTTTCTCAAAGAGTCGGCAACGCATCAGTGACCTTTTTAGGGTCTTTGGGGTCTATGGACTGTGCTTACCATCAGGCAACCCGCATGCTCGTTGGCCTACTATTCTATAAAAAAAATGACACGTGGGTAGGGTATCTTTTTTGAGTAACAATCTAAAAAACATCCATACTTTCGTATTTATAATATTAGTGAGACACTTACGTTATATGGAATAGATTGGTTGCTGTGGTTGGTGCACATAGTAAACTAATTTTACGAGAAACCCGTGTGGCTGCGCAGTGATTTACATCCCCCATACATTACAGTTAATTAATACAAAACGATAATCTAAACTGACGTACTGCCTTAGATATGGACTGTATCGTGCAGTTAATATTCAATTTGTTCTACGTATGTTGTTTAATGAATGGATTTCTAGCCGCGCCCCGGGGAATTTCGGGGTAAAAGGTACCCTATATCCTGTTCCCGGTATTTTTCTACCCGTGTACCTTTCATGAAAATCCATCCAGTAGAGTTGCGTGATTGAGTAACAAACTCAGATCCTTACTTTCGCATTTAGCGCTTGCTACGAACCTTATTACTTTCACAAAAAAAAAAACCAATGACAGCAAACATTTGACATTAGGTAAACAATTTTAGTAAACAAATCGAAATATTTAAATCATTATATTTATTTGCAATAAGCGAGGTACTTTACATTATTTCGTTGCATTTTATCACACCACCTTATTACTCTCTGTTTGGTTGACTGGTAGAGAATGCCATAAGGCGTTAGGTCCATCATTTGTACATGTGTAAAGTGTTACTTACTTACTCTGCTGGCTCAGTGACCCCATAGTCGATCTTGGCCTCCGAAAATAATGAGAGAGCGCCATAGACTTCTATTCTGCGCGATGGCTCGCCAGTGCTCGCTATCAGCTCACGCAGAAAATGAAAAATAAAGTTTACAATTAATAAATACCTGCTATCACTCCGCCCGGCTTCGCTCGGGAGATACATTGCATAAATTGTAGCCTATGTCACTCAGGTATAATGTAGCTTTCTATTGGTGAAAGAATTTTTGAAATCGGTTCAGTATTTCCTAAAATTTTTCCCTACAAACAAACTTATAAATACTTCCTTTTTATAATATAAGTGTGATTTATTCCAGTCACAAATAATTTACAAAAATGGCTGCCGGAGGAGCTGAAGCAATGGAGAAAATGAAAATTTTAGAGGAGAGGATTAAGGCCCCTAGCATTTGGGGCCGGGTGCCATGTGGCATCAGGTTCGAGGACCTCCAGGATAAGAGATACGAGGATGCTGTTAGGCTGCTGAAGAAACATTATTTGTCTGAAGATGTAAGTATAGGTTTAGATTGATTTGGTGTTTGAACTAGACTCTTCTAATACATACTCCATACTAATATTACAAATGAAAAAGTCTGTCTGTCTGTCTGTTACGCTTTCAATATAAATTCGATATAATGACGACCTCCGTGGCCCAACGGTCATCACGCCGGACTGCCACACTGGAGGTTCCGGGTTCGATCCCCGGTCGGGTCAAGATGGAAAATGATCTTTTTCAGATTGGCCTGGGTCTTGGATGTTTATCTATATGTATATGTATTTGTTATAAAATATAGTATCGTTGAGTTAGCATCCCATAACACAAGTCTCGAACTTACTTTGGGGCTAACTCAATCTGTGTGATTTGTCCGTATATATTTATTATTTATAATATTAATTTATACTAATATCAGTGTCAATTTTATAAAAAAATAATCTATGCTATCGTTCGGAATTATTACTTACTAAATACCAGGAAAAAACAAACTTCTCTGTAATGAATTCATTTAAAATTAATGATTTGAATCTCAAAGACTCTCCAGAAATTGGATGGCTAAATATAGAGGTAACAATCCAAGTTAAACTTGAAAAGATTAAAGTAACTTTTTGAGGAAAATATGTTAATGAACAAAATTACGAGTTTCTAGGATGATTCGTCTTTTTTCGACCACTTTCTTAATTAACGACTGTGAGTTTCATACTTGAAATAGATTGAGATTTTTCCAATCTTCTTTAACTACATTTCAGCCTTGAGGCTTGTAAGCTCCCGTGGGGAACAAAAATATTATTAGAAATTGCAAACGCTTTAGTAAAAAAAACATAATTTCTTTCTTTATTATGAAATGGATTTTAAGGTCATTCACAATGTTAATCCTAGTGTCTGAGTCTCTAATTCTTTGAGCTGGACCCAGGGGCTTACAGACTTCGTATTTTATTTGTTAAAGGTACTTTCTATTATTCCAGACTGTGGCATATAGTGGAAATCCTACGAATATACTATACTAGCAGCGCCTTGGGGTTTCGTTCCCATGGGAATTTCGGAATAAAAAGTACCCTATGTGCTGTGATCGGTATTTTTCTACCCGTATACCACCCGTGTACCCGTGCATGCACCGTGTAACCCGTGTAATTTCATCGGAATTCGTCCAGTGGGTTTTGCGTGATTGAGTAACAAACATCCTTACAAACTCACATCCAAACTTTCAATTTTGTGTGTATGTTTCACACGGTGGTGTAATCGAATGAAACGAAAACAACCCCACTATAATAAGTTTAGGGGAGGTACGTATGTAGAAGAAAGAAAGAATGAAAAATGGTTTAGTTGGTTACCTACACAAGCAACAAAACGGCCTCCGCTCAGTATGTGTGACCGAGGTACGAGCTACGACGCTGGTCTTACGTGGATGAATTGTCCAATGTTAAAATTGTCAAGTACGAGTATGTAAAGTAAAATAACAAAAAAACATTTATTGCCACATGAACTCTCTGCTCAACCCTAAGGTTTGACTGTCAGACAATGCTTTTAGCATTAAGTCCACCT
The DNA here is from genome assembly GCA_018467065.1 of Ephestia elutella. NCBI lineage: Eukaryota > Metazoa > Arthropoda > Insecta > Lepidoptera > Pyralidae > Ephestia > Ephestia elutella. Next base: position 4,242,578 of record CM031591.1, on the reverse strand, counting down.
TTTATACTGTACTTTTGTATGCGTGTACAATAAAGTTTAAATAAAATAAAATATAAAATAACAATTGCAAGTTTAATATTATGTTTTTTATCTGCATTGCACAAAAGTAGGCAAAGGAATGCCTCAGCTTGTGTTTTCTCCAACTATGAGTTGGAGACAAGGCTGATTTTCAGGCACTCCACTCCCTGAGATCTAATGCGAGAGTTAGTAATAAGTTTATACATATATGTCGTTCATTAATTTTATTTCATTACATCATTATTGTTCTAGATAACCTACAGATCGGTGAAGATCACGGAAGACAAAGAAGGGGTAGACGAGTTCACGCACAACGCGAGAATCTGGATGAAAGACAAGATGTCACTGGCAGCTGTCAAGGAAGGCACGAACAAGTTGGTCGGGGTCCTCATCATGAGGATACAGGAGAAGAGTAAGTGTCATGAGAAGATAGCATAGTGATATGAGAAGATAGCATGCTTGTTTGAGCCAAACTGGTCAGAATTTTAATCAAAACGTTACAAGAGTAGGTAGTTTTTGTGTTCTTTCACCCAAAATGCGAGGATCTGGATGAGAGACAAGATGTCACTGGCAGCTATCAAGGAAGGCACGAACAAGTTGGTCGGGGTCTTCATCATGAGGATACAGGAGAAAAGTAAGTGTCATTTGAAGATAGCATAGTAATCTGAGATGATAACATGGTTGTTTGACTCCAAATTGGTCGGCATTCTAATCATAAAGATACAAGAGTAGGTAGATTTTGTGTCCTTTCATCCAAAACGTGAGGATCTGGATGAAAGACAAGATTTCACTAGCGGCTGTCAAGGAAGGCACAAACAAGTTGGCCGGTATCCTCACTCATTGTATAGGACAAAAGTAAGACTCCAAACTGGTCCTCATTCTGGTCATCAGGTAATGAAATTAGCAAAAGTCTATCCAAAACTTTATAGACTCGAATCATTCACCCATAAACAGTAAGGATACAGGAGAAAAGTAAGCATCATGTTAAGATAGGTGAAAAATAGTATATAGAAGTTTATTGACTCTAAAAGAGAGAAGAGAAGGCAGTAAGAGATGGAATGGATATGGATGAATGTTATAGGAATTATATGAAAGGGTTAAAATGCTCTTAGTGATAAAATGTATCCCAGGAACTAGTTAGTAGAGATTAAAATATTAATTTAAAATGGAAAATAGATGTGTCAAGTATCTAAGGAAAGAAATATAGATAAAGAAACTCACATACATGAACTCTGAAAACATAACACTCGTTTCATTGGTAGTCGAGTAAAAAAGACACTGTCATAGCCCCAATAGAAACAGCGGAATCGGATAAGATACTCGTATTCACAAAGATCCCTCGTCACTATTCGATTCTATTTGCGTATCGATTCAGAATAAACGCGATTCACCCTGTATCGGCCGTAACATTAGGGGGCAGATTCCCTGAATGCTTTGAGCCTAAATTTTTACTGCATTCGTAAAAAGAATTCCGATTCAGCTGTAAGATTTCGGGTTTGGTCCAATTCATGATCAGTCAATTATTTTATTTTTAAATGAAATAAAAATCTTCTATAGTACCTGCCAGCTGCTTCTCTTTCCGCGCAGATTGTAAAAGTGGTGCCAACACCCTATGGTTCATAACTGTAGTAATTACCGAAACTCATAATGGTTGCAAATCAACACTGTTATGGAAGAGATAAGGCTCTCCGCTGAACGCTACAGAAATCAGTTAGACCTTCCATTATGAGCTACGTCAGTAGAAAATGCTGAACAACATTAGCTACAATAAACGGCTAAAGCGACACGACATTCAGAGTTTAAATTGTAGACATTGAGAAAGTAGCAACCACTGGGGAGCGCCTCTTAACCGGACATATCTTCACCTAATCCGCTAAAAGTCTAAAGACTGATCGCAGATATAATAACAAAACAGAAAAAAGATTGTAAAAGTAAATAAAGGGAAAGGACTTTAAACTAGGGATTCTTCTTATTGGCGACGACGGGCTGCAAACTTCATGTGGCTTCGAATTAGCTACTCGTAGACCAGGAAGCAGCTATGTTTGACAGCTGTTTATGGAGAGGTCAAAAATAGTGTTGCCCATGCACGTAATTAGCTAACAACAAAAAAAAGTTTCTACTTCAAATCCGTTCCAGTAGTTTTTGCAATACGCGTATATGACATACATGGACAGACAGACAGATCCAATATTATTACAGAAATGAAACTAATCTGATGAGAACTAAGTAAAAACGATCCAACTTGTCCCTGACAGGACTCCTGCTGTTTGTCTATTAACTTGTTGATGTTTATAAATCTAAGCATTGCATTGAGCGTGTACTGCGCCGTGAATAGCAGGCCTTTGTTTTGCCTGTTTTATTACATTATGCGCGGACGCTTCGAACGGCATTGACCTTCATTCGTCCATCAGTATTGTCTTGTACTGCGCGCGCAGATGTCGCGTGAAGTAACGGCCAGGTTCTCGTGCCAACCATCTTGCATGGTTCATAACGAATACCGAAAACTTGGCGTGGCGTGTGCAAATCAACACTGTTATTGTGATCATCGTTTGTATTGTACTTCATCGTTGTTAACGCTAACAGAAAGGTTGTGTTTGTGCAAAAAGCCTTCCTATCTTGAGCTAGTTTGTTGTGAACGACGTGAACAACATTAGCTACAATAAACGGCTAAAGCGACGCCGACATCCGTCAGAGTTTGGAACTGTTGAAGAAAGCAAGGTATTTTTCTGAGAAAGGCATTGAGATCTCACTGGGGAGGTTGGGTGATTTAGGGACCATATCCACCACCTCCTCCGCTAAGACACCCCAACTTGGATCGAAAGATATAAGTGAACTTGGTGAGTTGAAGATTAAATTTATAGTAAAAAGATTGTAAAAGTAAATAAAGGAAAGGACTTATATAGGCCCTGTAGCTCCCTTTATAAGCTATAGTGGTAGCAGGCTGCGTATAGGTTAGGTTTTAGGCTCGAGTCGGACAGACGTAGTGTCGTGTCAGGTTCTTACCGTTATTTCGATTTACCGCCATTTTAAGATCCGGTCTGTTTTTAAGACCCGGTCTTTTCCGGTACAGAATCTTCCCTGCCACTTCGTTTGTCCCGGACTTCTCTGCACACAGGACTCTATTCCGAGTATTGTCCAAAAATTACTCTTATGTACGAATTTTTTTACGCGGCGAATTTTTTTTTGTGGTAAATTACCATTTGCAGGGTAGTTGACCGAGCGAGCGAAGCGAGCGAGGGCTATCATTCAAGTTGGAGCGAAAAACACATTGTTTGTATGTATGTATGTATGTTTGTTCCGCGATAACTCTCGAACCGTTGTTCCGATTTTGATGAAAGTTGGAATATATGTAGGGACGGTTAATAGAATTTTCAAGTTCGTTGGGCATCAAAATCGGTCCAGCCGTTTTTGAGATATTTAATTTTTTGTGAAAATAAATAGGTATTGTATTTTAATAGTCGCGAGGTCTACGTTCGCAGCGAACGACTAGTTTACTATAAAACAAACTTGTCACAATGGTCGCGGATAATGCTTTTAAGATAATAACCCATAAGTATAATTTACCATAACTAGTGGTTCGCCGCGAACTTAGACCTCGCGACATAAAAATGCGTATATCTCAAAAACGGCTGAACCGATTTTGTTGCGCAACGAACTTAAAAATTCTATTTTAGGTCCCTACATATATTCCAACTTTCATCAACATCGGAACAACGGTTCGAGAGTTATCGCGGAACAAACATACATACATACCTACATACATACATACATACATACATACATACATACATACATACATACATACATACATACACATACATACATACATACATACATACATACATACATACATACATACATACATACATACATACATACATACATACATACATACATACATACAATGTGTTTTTCGCTCCAACTTGAATTCACCAGGAAAGTTACGCGGAGAATATTTTTTGGAGAATTACCAAATAAAAGCTAGGGTCAAAAATTTAGTCTTTTCTTCTTGTCTCTCCCGCTTTCCGCCAAATCTTGCCTTTGGACCAAGATTCCTATACGTAAATTGGATTCCAAGCAGAGTCGATCGGGTAGGTCTGTATTAGCAGAAGTCGACGTAAGGTGAACTGCCAGACACTTTTTATGCCGACTGTACTCGTATTGTAATTGTGAATCGTAATAGGAAAACCGGAGCGAACCGTAACCATTTTCTGGAACCAGGAACTGTTATTACTTAACCAGAATTGTGATTTGGATTTCCTGTTAGGAATTCCTTGTGTGAATTTTGAATTTCTGATACCTATTTGACAGATAGATAAATTCTTTATTTGTAGCTACAGACAAAAATACAGTAATGCTTAATAATGCTTCTATGCTGGCCTGGAAGCGAAGAAAAAGCATAAATGGATCAGCTGCTTTTCTTTGTAAATGTCAAATCAATGTCAATCTGACTCATGTATCTATGTTAGTTTTCATCGACCACCATTGCTTCCAGTGAAGGAAAACATCGTGAGAAAACCTGCACACTGGCTGACTGTTTAGTTTACTAGTGTGTATACGGCTACTGTCACTAGATGGCGGTAGTCGTTATGTGTCCGATGCTTTTAAGCGACTTAAGGTGAAAGCCAAGCTTTGGCTGTCCATACATTTTGTTCTACAGCAATGCTCGAAACTTCGTCAATGATTCTCATAATAAAATCGAATTTCCAATTCTTATGAAGTAATTGTGCTCTCATGTTGAATTTAACATAATAATGTATAATAATTTACAAGAAAAACGGCATTTAAAATACGACAAAAATTGAGATTCTTGTTGATGTGTGCGTAATATTTTGTGACATTTAGGGGCGACGTCTAGCAGATTTATTACAAACTACTGACTACTACTATTTATATAAAAAAACTTTGAGACCTAAATGCATGCTTCCTCGATGTTGCTTGCTCTTGACAGCGCCATCGGCTTTACGGAAAAACAAATGAAAATTATGAAATGTTTAAAAAATTATAAAATAGCAAGTTTCAATATTGTTCAATTTAGGTTCAATCATATTTTTATGAAAGATTTATCTGAAATTTAAATTTGATTACTAGACTTTTGGATATGAAGACAGGCTCTCTAAATATGACATCTGGACATCACCTGGACATCTGGATGTGAAGTCCTGGACTTTATGTCCTGCTGTCCAGGTTTTCGTATCCACATGACCAAACTCCTACGTCTTCAAATTCATATGTGCAGGTGATGTCCAGATGTCCAAGTCTTCAGCTCCACATTTTCAGGTCTTCATTTTCAGATGTCCAGGTGATCATCTCCTGAAGCTTTGGTCCTCATATTCAGCTGTCCAGCATTTCATATGCACATGACCAGACACCCAGGTCTTCACATCCAGATGTCAAGATGTCCTTATTCAGATATCCCTGCCTGCCTTCATATCCAAAGTATAATATGAACAAAACAGTTATCAAATTTAAATTTCACCATAATAGAAAAAATTTCATATAAATACGTACTGAACCCTAGATTTAATTTATTATTACAAGCTTGCCATTACGTATATGACTGGACTGAATATTTGTGCGAATTCATCTCAGGAATTCATTGATACGTTGTATGCCGATCCGTGCGAGGTGTAAGATGGCAACGTTGCTTAGAAGTTTTAAGATATTTCTTTCAACAATCATCTCATATGATTGTTGAAAGTTCGTTCTGAAACTTAAACAATTTAATTTTGCAAATACTTTTATCAAAAGACATTATAGTAGGTAGGTATTATACACGTAGGTATTCATTAACAGGTTAAAAATAAACTATAGGAATATGTGCATACATTTATATTTAGTTTCAAAGTAAACAAATATTACTGATTAATTATTTTTTAGTTTTTAGTTTGCATTCCCAACATGTTTTCTGAATGCTAAACTTAATCCTAGAACTTCTAGGCACGAAGTATCGATACTTTGAATTAACTAGGATAAAGTCGAGGTGGGCTCGACCTCCGTGATTTATTTTAATTATTGTTTTTTCGATTTTATTGAAATACATTTCATTTGAAAGTGTGATTATGTATTGACCGTTGGAAGCGGAAGCTAATCGATCAGCTGCTTCGGATAAGTATTAACAAATTATCAATTAAAATGTAACTAAAGGTTTATAGTTGCCGTCACGTAAAAAGGCCGTTGCGGGTAAGCTGCGCAGCAGGCGATATCTCGGTCTATGCGGTGAGCGGGGTCAATGGCGGGTCTCATCCGGCGCGCGATTGGTTCGTCAGTCGTACCCTCACCCCTTCCTAACCCTACCAGCGCCTTTAACGTGATGGAAAGTTACCTGTTTATTACTTTCGTCACTTTCGTACATAAAATACGCATTTTATTATTTGCAGATTTATTTTTGCATATTTAAAAACGATATTAAATTATATCAAACAATAAAAGATATCGATATTCGTCGTGGTATCGATGAAAAGTCAACACTACATACAATCTATCTACTAGCGTTGCAGGACTATCGATGGTATTGACACGTGCCAATACTATCGATAGCCAATATTTGCAATACTATGTTGATCGCGTTTAACCGAAACTATCAATCCAATCGATAGTATTGCTTTTCAATACTATCGATAGTATCGATACTATTGAAGCCTAACAATACTATTGAATTTTTGAAGCCATCGATAGTGCAATAGTATCGATTGTTTGTTGTAAAATTAGTTTTGGTTATCATCAATAGTATTGCAAACTATTGGCTATCAATACCATCGATAGGCCTATCGATAGTGTGACTATTTTTCAAGATTCACAATGCTATTGACAATACTATCGATAGTCAACAATATTGTTGCAACACTACTATTTACCTATTTTAGGACGCCGTGTTTTATTGTAGTTGTAATTATGGAAGTTTCTTTTTTGCAATAGATTTTTCAGATAAGTGTGTTACGTTTCTCTTGTTCTTTATTAGTTTATTGTTCATTGAAGATAATAACGGCTACCAGATATCTGAGGAAGAGATAACTGAGGCATGTAGGTAAATTCTGGCCGCCAAAGTCGAGGAAGCGAGTGCTTGGAGATTTGAAACGATATAGGTACCGATTTGACGTAAGTAATGCAAAGACGTAAATTAATATCACACATGTATATATACACGGTCACCGCATTGTATTTTAAAACAACTAAAGTTTGACATTTATTTATTGAAACTGTTAGTAGATATTTATTATCACAATCTGTTTCAGGTAAGGTCCAGGGACAATATGTGGCAGGAAATGCACAGCACAAGTGTTTCTTTATACACTAACTGTAATACAAATACAAAAACTGTAACACATGTTTGTCGTGATGAAGAATTTATCGTCATCCATCATTCCAAGCAACGAAGGAGTCATCATGCACAGAATAATGACTGCAATATTTAACAATTTATGTGGGAAAGGAATAACTATACCTAATCTTTTTGTTTTCTTTAACAAAAAAAAGTTCGGCAAATAAATTTCCACTTCATTACTAAAAATAAAAAGTCAACAATATGTACTATTAGTTTTATTTATATAATTCTAGTCATAGAATTCAATAGAACATTATGATCATGACGTCTGCGGTGGCTTTTCCTGCTTGCTGATTGATTTGATTTTTGAAAATGGATGTTCGAACTATTGCTAGATTGTTGGGAATCTAAGAGGTGGTAAAATCCAAACTGCTGAAACTTGTAGATGAGGGTATTTAAATTACAGTTTCTTATTACTAATTATGATTTTGCACTACTGAACTAGAACTTCTTGTAGTGCCTCTCCATTACTGGAGGTTCCGTCAGTTTAGCAAACTCTTCTCTGTTCGTCGATAAGCGAAACAGCTCCTCAACCGGGTAACTCTTGGTCCACTCGCATATGTTTCTCAGCCATGATTTTTTGTTAAGTTGAAGTAGCTGATATCTGTTGTGTCGCAAAACGTGTCCCAAATATTCAACTTTGCGCTTTTTGACAGTTTGCAACTACAGTCTAGAGATTGCAACGCGCTGGAGAACGTTTTCGTTGCTGACTTTCTGAGCCCAATTGATACGATCTTGAACTATATAGGTATATTAATACATAAATATATTTTCTAGACTTCTGATACAAAATATGACAATGACAAGAAATTGTAGGTTATATTTCGCTCTTTGTATTTTTTAAATTTATTTTCTTTTTCTTATGCTGCCAGCCAGTCCGATTGGCTTTATTATAGTTAGACACTCTTTTTCAAATAAGTGCCATCTAGTAGCGTATTTTTAAATTTATAACAATGCTTTGCGCCATATTTAATGTCATTTTGAAAGCTCTTGTCGTAGTGTGAGTGGGAGTGTAGAGATACGAAGATTCATGAGATTCTATTCTCTAAAGCAATTTTTTCATTATATTGACTGAAATATAATCGTAGCCATAAAATAAATAGAGCAAGAGTATGTTTACCGCTCAATTCAAAATGTTTGCCTATAAGTACTGCAACAACGCCAAAAATTAAAACGGAAAATGTTGCTATCAACGCCCTCCAGCGGGAATTGTTTAATGAACAGCCCTTCTCTTTAACCTTAAATCGAAAAAGCGAAAATATCTGACACCAGTATTAGACACTCGATAAGTAGCATTAATAGCTCTTTGTAGTACTTAGCTGAAAAAATATTGTTGACAGTATAATTAAATTTCAACAGTAATGAAATCAAAATACCACAAAATTTACTGAATTTGTTGCAATATTCTAAATGTGATTTAATTTCCAAACAGCCATTGGCATTTCAGTCCAATCCAACTATTTTGAAGTAGTTGATGCTTTTAATTGGTCACGTACAGATATGGGCAGCGGTCAGACCAAAAGTGGACTCTTTCAAAGGGCCCAGGCTAATGGCCCTATCATTTCGAAGTTTAGAAATTTATATAGTATATATACTGTTTACTACTATGATATTTTTATGCATCATGCCGCGTCGCCCCGCGGTCCTGGCAAAAGGGGAAAGCCCAAGCAGAGCTGTTTTGATGTCGTCAAGCAGGATAGGATAAACGTGCCAATGGTCTCACAACTAAGGATGCCGGAGACCGTGTTAAGTGTAGAAGGAAAAGTAGGAGAGTGAACCCTGGGCTCCGACGCGCATGCTGAGGATGAAATCGGGAAAGCGCTCAGATGAGAGAGAGAAAGAGCATCAAGCTGCTTTTTTGACGTATGATCCGTCGTCGCTTCATCCGATTAAGCCATAACGGCTTCATTCTCCAACGGTGGAATAAGTGCCTTAATTGGGCTGAAACTTTTTGAAACAATCCAGTTCTGGTCAGCCAATAGCCCTTCCCTGGTCACGTACTAGCAACGTGGGCAATAGCTGGAAATAATTTGATATTCTCCATTGAATGGGCTAGAATTTGTCAGTGAAATATTTGGTATTTTGATACTGGATCGGAAATCAACAATGTTACATTCAGTTACTGTTAATATCGAATGTAGTTGAACGTTTAGATTTCAATATTTTCATAGTTATTCTAATAGCTCATATTTGTGAGTTTCTATATACCATCATAACTTTTAAGAACTTTTGGCTAGAATGGATTCTTCTTCTTATGTTCCTATTTACTACCGAATGTTGGCAGCCAGCTCTTTAAATTTAGCTTTGTTCAGAGCCAGTCTAAACAGTTGTTCTACTGTTTTGATTACCGTCCACTCTCTGATATTCCTGAGCCAAGACATCTTTAGTCTTCTCACTCTACGCTCCCCAGTAATCTTTACTATCATGATGCTTGGAAAAGATTGCGATGGCCCGGGATAGAAAAGCTTGGCGTAAACATAAAGAAGCTTATATATAACCAGCAGTGGGTAATAGAAAGCTGACGATGATGATTTCTTTTTCAGGTGCCTTCTCCCCGCACTTTCAGCCGAGTGAAGCTGACCCACAACCCGATCTACTCCACGGTCATGACGTTTTATAATACCATAGAGAAGCCAGTGGACATTTTCAGTCGGCTTAAAGTGAAGAAGTACTTCAAAATATACCTTCTGGCGTTGAAGTCTCGGTATAGGCATAGAGGTACGATTTTATTGTTTAAACGAATAGAGTTGAACAACTGAAAAGTTATAAGTGATATAACACGACTGGATGGAATCAGAAAAACTGGAGACCTCCGAACAGTGGCCCTTGTTCCACTGGGGAGTGGAACAAGGGCCACTGTTCGGGGCCCTGTGGAAAATTCTTTTATTTCCCAGTACCTCACGACGAAAACGGTCATCCGCCTAGTGCGTAGTGATAACCAATCACTGAATGCCCTTTCCGATGGGACCATTCTATTGTTACGCCACTGATTCGGAGCCTCTGTAGCCTCCGTACAATTGATATGGCTGATACAGCAGTAGCTAGACGCTTCTGCTCAGAACATCTATAACTTCCCCCTGAATATGACTAGGATTTCATTGATTCCAGGTATAGCCAAAGAGATGCTAAAGGCGGCTATACTGCTGTGTGCCAACGCCAACGTTCCCGCCATCACTGGCATCTTCACTACGAGTCGCGCGCAGACGGTTGCGGAACAGCTCGGCTTCGAGAAGTTCAACGAGATCTACTACATCCGATATCTCATTGATGAGAAGGTCAGGATTTCCATTACCATTACCCATCTCTGTCGCACTCAACGTATATGACAGAGACAGACGTGATACAACAGATGCACGAAATACCCAATAAACGCTCCAAAAAATACCAAACCAGCAAGTCATGTTCATGTTCTTTTTACATCAGATACCTCATTGTTGAGAAGGTCCTCTTGCTATAGTCACTTTTCCTCAAAGTCAAAGTCAAAGTCAAGAAGTTTTTTCAGTCATTCCTGTAATAAAAACCAATTTTTCTTCCAACAGATAGTATTCGGCGACACGGGTTTGGGCAATTATGGAGCGGCCCTGATGGGCTACCGAATACCCGACGTGATTGAAGTGGCGGAAGCGAAGAGACAAGCGTCTTCGAGGTTCAACATCCAACCGCTGGAAGATGAGGAAGCGAAAGAATAAGCGAAGTGATTTACCACTATTACTATCCTGGCTCAGTGATCCAAAATGAGTCTTGGCCTCGAACACAGGAGAACGCCAGCATCTCCGGTCCCGCGCCAGCTCCCGCCAGTCGTTGCAACTTGCAGGTCAGCCTCCGCCACATCGCTCCTGCGGTACCTGGGAAGTGATTTACAAAAGTATTTTTATTTATTATCAGGTAGAGGAACTTAAATAATGAAGCTTTTCTAAGATGCTTACTTTTGTTGTTAATAAAATCACGCCTGCACGCAGCACTGGCATTAACAAAGTATTTTGACATTGACTTTAACAAGTCGAATAAAGATATCGTACCAACTTTGATAGAATATATTTGGTGAGTCTGTGAGGCAGATGAAGTGTTAAATAATGTAATATTTTAATTAGTTATTATAATATAAACATAATATTATTAACATTTGCATTTTGTTTCATAATCTAATGCCTAATATCATATTCCTTACCATGTCCTATTATCTGTGGTGGGCGTAATATTTTTTATCTATATATATAAAAGAACAAGGGTGTTTGATAAATCAACGCCCAGCCTTAACCATAAAAGCTATAAACTTGAAATTTGGACCGAAGTTTTATGTTAATACGTAGTGCTCAGATAAGAAAGGATTTTTCAAAATTAGACCCCTAAGGGGGTTAAAATTGAGGGCAAAGTTTGTATGAAAAAAAAATTAAAATCTTCACTGATTTACTTGAAACTTGGCAAGAATGCTTCTCAACAAAAATAACCAATAGCGTGTTTCAGCGTTTTTTGAAATTCAACCTCTAAAGGGGTAAAAAAGGGGAGGTAAACTAATTTATCATCACAAAACCGAAACTATAAAAGCTATAAACGTGAAATTTGGTTAGTGTCTTCATTATACAATATACTGCCCACATAAGAAAGGGTTGTTCACAATTTCAACCCTACAGTTCAAAAAAGGGGTGAATTTGCGTACCTTTAGACAAATCCCATTTGAAATTTCGCCAGTCACAAGCAATGCATGTTGGCCTATTGGTAGAGGCCGCGGATTATTTTTTTAAGTACAGGGTTCGAATCCTGCCAGATGAGACTTTTTTTTCCATTTTTAGTTTTGTATTAGTTTTTTAGAATTTTATATTGTTTTAAATATTTTAGTAAAAAAATATATCAAAAAAGTAGCTGGAAGTAGCTGGATCGAATCCTGCCACTAACAATAATTTTCTGTTTTCTGTTTTCGTTTTTTATTTGTTTTCTAGAATTAATTTCTTACTTTTTTTTAATTTTGAAAAGAAACGAATAAATTCATTTGCAAATTTATTTCCGGTCATCTACTGATTGTGCCAAGCAAAATAATATCCAATAGATGGCGTTGATAAAATGAGAAATGTAAGCTGAAATTATTTCTCAATATTTTCAATAGATGGCGCTGCGCAATTTTGGTGATTTCTACTTCGCGCTTAGGGGTCGTGGGATAATAATAAAACAGTAAAGATATTTTGTCTGTACATTTAGTATTTTTGACTGAAATGGATAGAGGGAGACTTAAAAAGAATAACAGAAAGCAAAAACATTTTTTTGGAATTTTTTGTCTGTCTGTCTGTCTGTCTGTCTGTCTGTCTGTCCATCTGTATACTATGTATGTACGCGTTTCACGCAATATCTGCTGGACGGATTTGATAGAACTTTTTTTGTTGTATAGCTATTAAGCCTGGGCAACATATAGGCTATAAGTGATTTTGAAAACTGGAACAACTGATGAAGAACCTTAACAGAACAGCTAAACTATAAGAAATATGGAAATGGTACCTTTGGAAAAGTTTATCAATCTGACGAGCATTTTCTGTTGACGTATAAAAATCGAAGATCAGGATCATCTGATGAAGAATTCCAAGGGACCAGCTACACTATTACATATGTATATGGAAATGGCGCCTTAGCAAAAGTCGTTTAACCTGATGAGCATTTTCTGCTGACGTATAAAAATTTAAGTTTATGCAACATCTGATGAAGAACTCCAAGAGACCAGCTACTCTATAAAAAATGGAAATGGGGCCTTAGCAAAAGTCGTTCAACCTGATGAGCATTTTCTGCTGACGTATAAAAATTTAAGTTTATGCAACATCTGATGAAGAACTCCAAGAGACCAGCTACTCTATAAAAAATGGAAATGGGGCCTTAGCAAAAGTCGTTCAACCTGATGAGCATTTTCTACTGACGTATAAATAGACAGGACACGGGATAGGATAAAGAGGGACTCTGGGTGGTAGTGGTGGTACACGGGAAATTGTAGATAACGAGCAGAAGAAGATCGTTTATTGAATGAAATATCACTTTTGATTCATTTTAACACCGCGACTGTACTACGAGTACCTAATATATTCCCGCGGGACACGGGATAACCAAATAGCTGAAATTTTGAGTACTGGAGTTTAGGTTACTACAGTTTGGAACACAAAAAGATTTTTCATCTAAGGAAAGTCACGCGGGCGAAGCCGCGGGCAGCAGCTAGTCTTTCTATAAGTCTCTGTTTCCTGTCACACCAACATTCTTCAAATTATCCCTCACACAGTCCATCCATCTCTTTTTAGATCTCCCTCTTCTCCTGTTATCATCCACCTTCCTATTCAACGTCTTTTAAATGGATGTTGGTCTTCTTTTCTCATTACATGCCCAAACCAGGCCAGGCTAAACTAATCTCCAATATATTCTCACATAATTATGCTATAGCGTGAAGAACATAAGATGACAAGGGTTCCAGAGTAGTGGCCACGTATGTGGCAGTTCACTTACTTACTAGCGCAACGACCTGAACATTTTGGCCTCGGACATGAGATGACGCCATTTTTTGCGGTCTTGCACCAGCTTTCGCCAGTTTTCCGCTCTCAGGCTCTGTAGGTCTTTTAGAACCTCATCGCACTCAATTCGCATTCGATGCGGAAGTTTGATAAAAATTAAAAAAAAAAAAAAAAAACACCAGCAAAGCTACAAGCTGCTCAAATCATAATTTTTGAAAGCACCTGTAGATTTAACTGGCAAGGTGGGAGCAACGGATTGGCTCACTTTGACGTGCGACGATTAACTTTATTGGTACCTCGTAAAGTTTCAAGTGCTGGGCTATTCGCGGCGATAAAAAACGCAATTTTGCGAACCATTGTCGCTTTATGTATTATATATTTTGATATGTCATTTTAGTAGGTGTTATGAGAGTGTACCTTGAACCACCGAATTTTTGAAAACGCTGAACTTAGAAACTTGAAATTTGGCATCACAAAGAATTATGGTAATTCCACCCCATACCTACCAAAAACTACCGTTTATTCCTGAAACTTTTTTAACCCTCATGAGATAATATCATTGAAATCGGTTTAGCCGTTTCGAAAATTACCCAAGTACTGGTAACGAGTTAAAGTAAAAAAAAATATTTATTGGTGTGGATTTTTATGAAGCATTTTGTCTACTCTAGCTATTTACTTCAATAATAAACATTAGAAAATTAAATTCTTTCCAATAACCAGCCGTTTTTGTCTGAAAACTTTTTTAATGAAGTTTCGAATTTCATAACAAAAATAACTTATTTAATCTAACTTCGCTGAATTGTCTAGATAAGGATCTTCGTCAAACACCGGTGGATGGCCAGTTTCGATTTTGGCGTAAGAAAATTGTATCAAAAAATTATATTATCGTGCAAAATTGAAAAGATGTTGAAAATGATAAAGATTTCATTTAAATAGGCTAAAACATAGCACTTTTAAATCGTCGTCATATTCTTGTTTTTTAATTAGTTGACGTCATAAAATTACTTAAAGCTATGGTTACCACCAAAGCGCAAGTGGAGAAGAGGCGGCCCAACAAACTCCACTGCTGCATTTTCTCCAAAGACGTCACTTTACAACATATGTCTTACAATTAAATAACTGTGTGGACGAATAAGTATACATTGAAAAAAATGATAAACGTTAGTCTATATGCGTCTAAGTTCGCTAAGGTTGGCTGGAAGAGATTGCACTTGATAAGGCCGCCTATTGTACGCATTACCTATATAATAAGTCTCTCTCTCAGCCGAAAGACGTCCACTGCTGGACAAAGGCCTCCCCCAAGGATTTCCATAACGACCGGTCCTGCGCTGCCCGCATCCATGCGCATCCCGCGACCTTCACCAGGTCGTCGGTCCACCGAGTGGGAGGCCTGCCAACACTACGTTTTCCGGTTCGTGGTCGCCACTCGAGAACTTTTCTGCCCCAATGGCTATCTGTTCTACGAGCTATGTGCCCCGCCCACTGCCACTTAAGTTTCGCGATTCTGCGTGCTATGTCGGTTACTTTAGTTCTCCTCATTTCTGATTCGATCACGCAGGGAAACTCCGAGCATAGCGCGCTTCATCGCCCTATTAAACGCTTACCTTCCTTTTACTTTATCTTCCATGCTGGTCTGGGAGCGAAGAAAAAATTTAGAATGTGCCAGCTGCAGATTGTAAAAGTCAATCGAGGGAAAGGGCTTTATACTGGGTGGTAATGGTGTTAGGGTTCAAAATGCACTGATCGGGAATATTAAGAGTCAAACAAGTGTGGTTATATGCAAGTTTGTAATGCGACTGAATTTTACAAGTAAGCATCGTAGTTTAAATAGGCGTATGAGTACATCTCTATAACTGTGTGCGTCTGTTAGACTATCGGAAGGTTTTAGTTACAACATACCGCCCACCAAAAGGACTACAAGTCGTTTTTAAAAAAAAACATATTCAAACATAAGTCAAGTATTCAAAGCTACTCTAACTTGCGACTTGCAATCTCAATTTGAAACAAATTTAACTTGATTTGAACTTAATAACTTTAATGTTACTACAACAAAACTAATAGGTGCTCAAATGTGACTACTACAAATATTTAGATACGAATTTAAAATTTAAGTTGAATCAAAATTAAGAAGAATCTATAGGCAAGGCACACAGTTTCGTTACAGTTCTTTTAGTTAGGGTACTACCACTTTTAACAGTGTATACTCTCGTGTGGCCATCATCTCCTGGATGTTTCTCAATGATTCTTCCCAATGACCATTTCCCAGGTGGCAAATTGTCAGTTTTAATGAGAACAATGTCCCCAATCTTAAATTCCTCTTGTCTTGTTTGCCATTTAGGACGTTGTTGTAGTCGATTCAAGTATTCACCCTGCCAGCGCTGCCAAAAGTCGTTCATGAGTTTTTGTGTGTGCTGCCAGCGTGACAGGTAAGTTGATTTTACATGTTTCAGATCAGGGGATGGTACTACAATGGGTGATTCTCCAATTAAAAAATGTCCTGGAGTAAGTGTCTCTAAATTGTCTGTGTCAGCACTGTCTGTTGGGCATAACGGGCGTGAGTTCAGACAGGCTTCTATCTGACACAAAATTGTCGTCATTTCTTCGTAGGTAAGGTTGGTAGTCAGAATTCTCTGCAGGTGGTGTTTTATGGACTTTACTCCACTTTCCCACAGGCCCCCAAATGTAGGACTGTAGGCTGGTATAAAGTGCCACTGTGTCCCTTCTGTGACTAGAACTCTTGCGATTTCTCGAGTGGACTGTATAATTGTTTCATTCCAAGCATCTTTAAGGTCCTTACTTGCACCAACAAAATTGCGGCCCTGGTCGCTCCATATGTGACTACATTTGCCTCTTCGTGCAACAAAACGTCGAAAAGCCCCCAGGAATGCCTCTGAAGTAAGGTCGCTAACGAGTTCTATGTGAATCGCCTTAGTCGACATGCAGACGAATATTGCAATATAAGCTTTCATCGTTCTGTTTCCTCTGCCTTTCGCCATCAAAATCGAAAAAGGTCCTGCAAAGTCTACACCGCTGTGTAGAAACGGTCTCGATGGTGTGACTCTTTGTACAGGTAAGTCTCCCATAATCTGAGTTTTCGTCTTTGCTCTTAATTTCATACACAGCAGACATCGGTGGATGTGTTTTCTGACTATCGATTTTACTCTTATGATCCAGTATTTAGCTCGTATGTATCCCAGCATTAATTCTATTCCACCGTGCAGCGTCTTCTGATGTGCATCAGCAACAATCAGGCGTGTTAATGGATTTTTGTTTCCTAGAATAACCGGGTGTTTTCTGTCATTCGGTAAGTTGGTGTGTCTAAGACGACCGCCCACCCTGAGGATTTTCTCATCATCTAAATACGGATTAAGAGCTTGTATTGAACTTTTTTTCTTAACTTGTTTGTTTGTCTTCCAATCTGTCTATTTCTTCCTTGTACTCTTCTTCTTGTATTATTTTTATGCAAATATTTAAAGATTGTTCTAGCTCTTGTGTTGTTATATCCTCTTGTATATTTTTCAAATTTTTCTTATAGCTCAAGAACCTTCTACAGTAAGTTATACATCTTATCAGTTCGCTTAAATTGTCAAATATTTCAAATTGTGTACTAATTCTGTTTTTATTTTCTTCCAGCTCTTCGGTGTTGAGGTAAGTTTTTACTTTTACTGTTTTCATATCAATTTCTGTTGTAATTATATCTTGT
Organism: Ephestia elutella; assembly: GCA_018467065.1. Taxonomy (NCBI): domain Eukaryota; kingdom Metazoa; phylum Arthropoda; class Insecta; order Lepidoptera; family Pyralidae; genus Ephestia; species Ephestia elutella. Next base: position 4,225,057 of record CM031591.1, on the reverse strand, counting down.
TCTTTAATCTTTATTTTTGTTTCAGATAACCATCTGGGTCCTGACCACCACACCACAATCCTTCAGTTCCGAGAGCAAAACTCCTCTAGATGCTAAGTCGGCGGGATTTTCATGTGATTGCACGTGATGCCAGTGTTTATTGTTTAGGTTTTCAATGATCTCGACGACGCGGTTGGCGACGAAGGATTTCCATCGATTGGGTTCACCACTCAACCAGGCAATAACAATGGATGAGTCGGTCCACGCGTACATACTTGAGGTAGGTATGTTCATTGCTTCTCCAACTTGTTTCATCAATCTCGACAAAAGCAATGCGCCACACAGTTCCAGCCGAGGCAGTGAAATTGTCTTTAATGGCGCTACCCTCGTTCTAGCTGCGATGATATGTGTTTTAATATTCTCATCTGGCGTTTCTATTCTGATGTAGACCACAGCTGCATATGCACACATCGAAGCGTCACTGAAGCCATGTAGTTGTATACTGTTACTGTTTGTCTTCGTTGTACCTATCCATCTATCTATGTGTATGTCCTTGACATTGGCGAAATCTGACCTTATTTGTTTCCATTCTCGCTGCAAAGTTTCATTTATTTCATCATCCCAATTTACTTTTTCGAGCCACAGTTTTTGAACCAATATCTTGGCGTTAACCATACAGTGGTGCTACCCAACCAAGGGGATCAAATAGCTTTTGTAAATCAGATAGTATCCCACGTTTTGTAATAGTCTTCAAAAGTTCTGGAAGAATCAGCTTATATTCGAAAGCATCAGTGTTTAGATTCAGGTGATGCCCAATGCTTTTATTGTTCCATTTAGATCGAGATCTACGTGTGCGCTCGCTGATCTTTTGCTTTCTTCAATAGATTTCATAAATTGAACATCATTGGAGGACCATTTGGCTAATTGAAATCCACCTTTGTGTAATATATCCGTGACATCTCTTGCCAATGATATTGCTTCTTCAACTGTGTCTGCGCCAGAAAGCATGTCATCCATATAGTAATCTTCATGAATTGTTTTTACAGCACGTGTTCTACCGTTGCCTTCATCGATTGCGACTCTCTGTAGTGTTTTTACAGCCAGGTATGGTGCTGAAGCTGTACCAAAACTGACTCTGAGCATCCGATATTCTTCAAATTCTTCAGTTTCACTTGATCTCCAGAGGACCCTTTGGAAATCAGAGTCATCCTTGGTGACGAAAACTTGGAAATACATTTTTTGTATATCTGCGACAAAGCAAATAGGTTTCATGCGCCACCTCATTACAATATTTCTTAAGTCTTCTTGCAGTTGCGGTCCAACATGGAGTTCATCGTTTAAGGAAATGTTATTGACCCCTTTACACGATGCATCAAACACAATGCGAGTTCTGAAGGATTCTTTATCCTGGCTGACAACGGCGTGGTGAGGTAAGTAGACACACTTTTTTGTTTCTTTTTCTCTTTCAGGTATTTTTTCCATGTATCCTTTTTCTATGTATTCATTAAAAACTTTTGCATATTCTTCTTTCAGGTTTGGAGTTTTCTTAAATTTTCTTTCTAGATGCATAAATCTCTGTACGGCAATGTCTCTTGTTCTTCCTTCTGGTGATTTTGGATCTTCAGTTTTGAATGGTAATTTGACAATATATCTACCTTCTTCATTTCTTGTTGTTGTTTTTTCATAAATCTCTTCGCATATTTGTTCATCTTTTGTTAAGTGTCTTTTTGTTTCTGTGTCTATTTCCCATAATGTTTTTAACATGTCTTCGACATCAACCTGTTGGTGTGTTACGATGAATGTGTTTCTTTCAGAGTTCGTATTATTGTCTCCAAGCAAAATCCACCCTAGACTGGTGTTTTGTGCGATCGGTGTGCCAATTGGACCTTTGACAAGACCTTCTTGAATAATACGAACATATTCCTTGACCCCGAGTAGCAGATCTATGGAACCAGGAGTGTGATAGTCGGGATCAGCCAGGTTGAGTCCTTGAATATGAGGCCATGTTTTTGGATTGATTGTTTCGGTGGGTAGTCTTGTGGTCAGTTGTTTGGACATCACGTAGGGTTGAATTGGCATGCTAAAGTTTGTGTCCCACAGTGATCTTATATGGAGCTGAACCACATGTTTGAAAGTCGTTTTTGTTCCTCCTACCCCCGTTGCACTTCCCCTAACAGGATGTCTTTCGAGCTTCAGTAATTGAGCCGCCTTTTCACTTATAAATGCTGCTTCGGAACCTGGGTCTATTTGCGCGCGCAGAGGTACAGTGTATCCTTGCTCGCTCGTTGCTTGTACAACTGCCGTCGCTAGTAGCGCTATATTATGCTTAGCACTGAGATGTGACGCTATCATTGTGTTGACTTTCACGTGTTTCTCTTCTGCCACATGTGTTGAACCCGACGGTTGTGAGGTGCTCGATGATGCCGTAGGGTCTGCGACGATGTTGGCATGCAGCAGAGAATGATGACGTCTTCGACAAACTCTACAGGACACAGGTAACTTACAGTGTGATGCTGAATGCCCTGGTACTAAGCAGTTGAAACATAGATTATTTGTTTTCACATAATCGCTTCGTTCCGTTGGTGTCATATTGGTGAATTCCTTGCAATGACATAAGGTGTGGCTGTCCTTGCATATAACACAGATCTTTGTTTTGGCTGGCGTGGAAGTGGCAGTATGAAATGATCGTTCCTTGACTGATTTAATTTCTCGTGTACTATTACTTGTAACAAGCTCCAAAGTGCGGAAAGTCGACTCCAAAAATTTCTTAAATTCCAACCAGGTAGGTATTTTTTCAGATTCTTCCTTGTATGCGTGTTCTTCCCAGGCTTTGTGTGTCTCTGGGTCCAACTTCTGCACCAGTAGGTAAATAATTATAGGGTCCCATGAGCTAATGTTCACTTTCAGATTTTCTAGATTATTCAAACACTCAGATGTTGTATCGACCAATAATTTCAGTTGAACAGCTGATGGGGCACTAATCCTCTTAAGATTGAATAACCTCTTCATAGTACAATTCAAAATCAATCGTTTGTTGCCGTATCTTGTTTTCAAAATATTCCACGCGTGTAAATAGTTGCTGGATGTGACTTGTACATGTTTCAAAAGTGACTCGGCTTCTCCCTTGATACTAGACTTCAAATAATGCATTTTTTGTACATCACTTAACGACGTGTTGTTGGTAACTAATGACAGAAATAAATCCTGGAATGCTGGCCAATCTTCGTAATTACCACTAAAATTAGGCAGTTGAATTTTAGGTAAATGAACTACACTTTGCTGCGTGGTATTCTGGTTTGCATTCGCAGAAGTAGCTTGCGGTGGCGTCTGAGACGAAGATGGCGGCTCGAGCATGTCCTTGAGGTCACCTTGCAACTCATTGTATAAATCTTCATAAATAAAGTAATCTTCTTTTTGAAAATATGGCATGGTTTCCTTTTGTTCCTTTGACGTAATTTTAACTAATGCTTGATGAGCGTCTTTAAAAGATTTCCAGTAGTCTTCTACTATTGAAAGTCGTGCTTCTATATAACCTTTAGTTAAACGCGCCTTCGGACATTTCTTCAAATTTATTTGTGTTTTATTCAATGAATTTGCCGTGTCTTCTAATACCGAGAGAAGTTGTGTTTGTTCCTTAGTAGCAGACATTGTTTATGTTCACTATTAATCACCAGTCTATAATGTATATATGTAGTCTATTTTTCACAATTTAGTTCGCAGATATATTCACTAATTTACGTAGTTTATGTTCACTATATAGTTCACTGTGTCCGTATAATATATCCACTTGTTACGTAGTCCAAAATAACACTTAATTGTCTTCAAATCACTTTCAAACACCAGCGAAAATAACTTCTTAATATCGTGTTATAACTTAATATTCTAATCCGTGCTAAATAGGTAAAGATTCACTCGTTTCCAAGCGGCTTATCTATCGAAGGAATGCGGTTCTATTGTTCTCGGAACTCGGCCGGCGACCGGTAGCAACTGCACTATGCGGCTCGATTATGGACCAAATGGTAATGGTGTTAGGGTTCAAAATGCACTGATCGGGAATATTAAGAGTCAAACAAGTGTGGTTATATGCAAGTTTGTAATGCGACTGAATTTTACAAGTAAGCATCGTAGTTTAAATAGGCGTATGAGTACATCTCTATAACTGTGTGCGTCTGTTAGACTATCGGAAGGTTTTAGTTACAACACTGGGGATTTCTCCACTCATAGGCGACAGGCTAGCAACCTGTCACTATACCTGAATCTCCATCTCATCAGTTAGTCTACTATTTAGCTAAGCGTGGCCTTTGAGTCTCACGACTCTTGACTCTGTCTACCCCGTAAGGGATGAAGACGTGATTCTTTTTCTGTATCTGTACGTACCTTTAATAGCTAAATCACCGTACCTTTCTACGCACTTGGTAAGAAAGAAATGGATTTATCGACTTTTCAATTTCCATGCGCTAAACCCATGTGACTTATCGTTCAATATTCTCCATCTATAGTCCAGCCACAGTGTATCAATATTTTGCACGAACGGCCATTTTTCATTAGTTCAGAACTGGCCGTGTTCCAAACTTACAGGTTAACGGCAAAATAGAGCATCGAAACTATTTTTTTTATATTTTTTTTTATATTTACGGACAAATCACACAAATTGAGTTAGCCCCAAAGTAAGTTCGGGACTTGTGTTATGGGATGCTTACTCAACGATACTATATTTTATGACAAATATATATATATATATATATATATATATATATATATATATATATATATATATATATATATATATATATATATAGATATCCCCACGGGCACTTAGTGACTCAATCGTGCCGTATGAGCAGCACTTTGTTGATCCTTTTTCATTTGTTGATCCGGCTTGATTTTCTGATTCCATTGCTGTTTTCCTTTGCAACACTGGCTCCGGTCGGAGCCATAAGTGTCAGGGCGACTAATAATAATAATTACGCCATTTTTATACAATTCCACCTTTTTCGCTTTCACCCACATGTTGATCCGATTCAAATGAGCCAATCAGAGCACATCATTCCTGTCGTAAACTGTGATTGGCTTCTGACGGCTACTCACTAAGTAGATACACAATATTAGGCGCACGCAAGTTTTGCCTTGTCAACTTACTTTAGGCTCATTTGTTTTGTCTTGTTGGCAAGCGCTATTATGCTACATGGTATCCAGGCCTCGGAAATGGATGATAATTAATCGAAATGAAATGTGCTCTCCATTAACATTATAGGTATTATTGACATTTAAAATAAACTTTATTAATTTAATTATTACAAATGATATTTAAGAATTATTTTTGATACGACAATGTATATTCGTCCATATACTTTAATGTAGATAAATGGAAATTATAAAGTGATGTACTTTTTTGGCGAAAATGCTGCTGCAGTGTAGGTAGGTAGTTTGTTTCGCTGCTTCTTCTACAAAGCACAAGGCTTTGGAGGCGGTGGTAAACTAAGTTATTGACGTCAATAAGTGATTTTGTACATCAAATATTGAAAATAAAGAATTTAATTTAGTTCGTATGACCGTGAGCGTTCGTTCCCGATGAGTCATACCAAGATTTGTCACACTGAGACACAACGGGATAAAATATATCAATGTATAACAATGTTACACATTGCAACTGAGGTTTTTCTAACATGTCATACTGTTACTCATCGGCACTCTGAATTGCCGTTGTGTAGCACTGTTACTAAAAGGAACTCTGTATTCCCATAGAGTATGAGTACCTACCTAATCAGATAAAATTATGATTTTACGAAGAAATTTACATGACTATATTCATGTAATTCTTTATAAAATCATAATTTTACTATTTTAGATTTTACAAAAGAATACATGAAATTGATCATACAATCTTCTTCGTAAAATCATAATTTTATCTGATTAGGTAGGTACCACAGATTTTATCACAATGCTTTATAGCTGTTTTAGGTAGTGATACTCGATTGGAATACAGAGTTTCGTTTAGTGACAGTGCTACACAACTGTAATTCACACATTGGGAAAACATCAGTTACGATATGTAACACTGTTACACATTGATACTTTTTTTCCCGTTGTGTCTCAGTGTGACAAATCTTGGTATGACTTATCGGGAACTTGTTGCTAGATTGCCAATATTTTTTACCAAACAAAGTTGCTATAGCTAGAGTCCTTAACGTGAAATACGGTCCCATCTGGAAGAAAACATGAAACTTGGCATGATTGTAGCTTTCATATATCTATTTTAATATTGATATAGAAACACTTTGAGAAATGAATGTTTCCCACCTTTTATGTCCCAAATCGTAGTTTTTCTCATTTTTTATGAAAACGGTAAAAGCTACGCAAAAACTGTCAAAGACCAATATGTTTTTCATTAAATTCTCTGTAATAACGCCATTAGCTGTATGTTGATAGAACTTATAGTTTACAAAATATGCCCATGTTACTAGGACGATTTTTTGAAAAATTCGAACTTTTCTACTATTGCACGGTCATGGTAGAATTTCGTATTTAATATCATGGATAGCTATCGACTTCGAAATAAATCATAGTGGTCCCAGAATTCGTGTTGACATATGTTACCATCATCAACAAAGTACCTTTAACCTTTAAACTTATCATTAAAATTGGAACTGTTTCTAAGGACTTTCTGGGAAAAACTCATAGACTTAGCTAGAAGCACGTTTTGAATTTTAAACGCCGCACGGGCTTTTATATTTTCACATTTTTTTCGAATGGAAGTATAACTAAAATGTTATTTAAAATATATATTTTTATAAACTAGAATATCCGTACTTACTATCAGAATTTATTTTACTCAGATTTACCCTTGTTATTATATCTTATAGCAATTTGAACGTGCTTTGAACAGACAATTATATTAAGAATTTTTTGTTCACTTTTTAGGAAAAGTATCGATATTTTTCTATGAAATGCTGCCAAGTTATTATCAAAAATTAATGCCTGGTGCTTGATATATACGAAAACGATACCAGACACGATATAATGTTTAAACAGAATAGGCAGTAGTTCTTCGCTTGTAGCGCGCGGGGTGCACTCCTCCCCCTCCCCCCAATCGGAAGAGGTACTTTGTTGATGATGGTAACATATGTCTACACGAAGTGTGGGACCACTACAATGTATATCAGAAGTCGAAAGCTATCCATGAAATTAAATACGAAATTCTACCATGACCGTGCAATAGTAAAAAAAGTTCGAATTTTTCAAAAAACGTCCTAGTAACATGGGCATATTTTGTAAACTAAGTCCCATCAACATACATCCAATGATGTTATTATAGATAATTTAATGAAGATCATATTGGTTCTTGACAGTTGTTGTGTAGCTCTTACCGTTTTCATAAAAAATGAGAAAAACCACGATTTGGGATATAAAAGGGAGGGAAAGGGGGGGAAACATTCATTTCTCGAAGTGTTTCTATATCAATATTAAAGTGTATGAAAGCTACATTCATGCCAAGTTTTGTGCTTTCTTCCGGATGGGATAAAATCGATTTTTGTTAGGACAAGGAGCCGTACTACTAGAAGTAGCTAAATGTTTTTTTTATCTTTATTTGAAAAAAAAAGTAAAAGAATAGACGAACTTCATGCCAAAAGCAATATCTAACAGCTTTGATCTAACAGTCTACCTTTTGGTCATACAGAGACAGAGAATGCTATAAGGGTGCAAAAATATAATGCACATAAACTATTATTTCATACATAGGTACACTAAATCATATTTATAAATATGTACAGTAATATGTGATACAGTATGTAGAATACAATGAAATGACCAATTCTAAGAGTCGTGGTATATTTTTATTTTTTTAAGAAAATTAGTAAGTATCGTTGAAAAATAAACATATTTTTAAAACAGAGAGTAGATATTAGAAATATCTATTTTAGTTTAAGAGGAAGATGTTCATGGCTGGGGTTGTTCAGTATTTTCTTTGGGTCGGTATTTTAAAAAAAAGTTAATGAAATGAAAAGTTGCTAGAAAATGTACCCAAATAATTTTGCTACAAGTTTCATGAAATTGTTGCTGACCAATATCAAAAAATTACTAGATCTAGCTATAAAGTTGCTAAGTTGGCAACACTGCCGAGCGGTCTGTATCGGTCGACCGACAGTAGCGCGGAACGAAACAGCCCTCTCCGCTCCTGCGCACCAGCGCCCCGCTCTCACCCCGCGTACGAAGTGGATCTTATAAGTTACCACACAGACCACCTAAATTACCATCTTTACGAATATAAAATCAGCCGGATTAACAAATGTTGGCATTTCAAGAGCAATCCCATACTAATTCAATATATCATTGAATATAAAAAGGAGTCATCAAAGTACAAAGTTCTGATTAAAGCGCAATGCCAGAATGTGCCTACGAATTAAAAAAAAGCGTTCGTTACGGATCTAATAATGTTCCAAAATTTAGATAAATATATGTCAGTGAATATATATCGGAGCCAATAAATTTCAAGTTTTAAAAAATCATGGGAGTCACAAAAGTGATTTTGAGTTTGAGAAAATTGACCGTTACGGAGCAAATTTTTTTCGAAATTCGAGCAAAATTTTTTATGGAATAGAAAGGTATATTAACGAATATATCGGTCCGTCACAATCCGTAGATGAGATATATTCTATTCCGAGCGAGATAGCAACAAGAGGAGCCAAGTTATTGCGGGTTAAAGGTGGAGTCGATAATGTTCTCAGCGCACTGCTGGATCAACAAAGGGCCCAAAGTAGTGTTTATATATATATATATATATATATATATATAAACACTACTTTGGGCCCTTTGTTGATCCATCTGGATCAACAAAGGGCCCAAAGTAGTGTTTATATATATATATATATATATATAAACACTACTTTGGGCCCTTTGTTGATCCAGCAGTGCGCTGAGAACATTATCGACTCCACCTTTAAGACCAGGTCCTAGCTCAACTTCAAAACGATTCACGAGCACACAACCAAAGACACCTTAGACACACATAGACATAGTGGGCGGATCCCGCGGAACTCACAGAGAATCCGCACAAAGAAGAATCCGCAGAGAATCCGGACAAACGAAGTGGCGGGAAGAATTCTGTACCGGAACTTTACCGGGAAAAAACCCACCGGTAAAAATAAGTACCGGGAAAAAATCTCCACGCGGCACCACGCTTGTCCGACTAGAATCTAACTTAAGCTATACGCAGACTGCTACCACCGTAGCTTATATAGGGAGCTACGGGGCCCTATATACTAACCTAATTTAATAACTACAATTCAAACCACTTACCAAACTGAATCTTCTTAACCTTCGGATCCAACTTCGAGTGTCTTCGGAAGAAGAGGGGGTTGTTCCCTAAATCACCCAACCTACCCCATGAGATCTCAATCCCCAGAAAAAATACCTGATCCGTCTAGCAGTTCCACTCGGCAACAGATTTCGGCGTCCCCAGGCAGCCACGTTTCGCATCTCACAAGAAACAGTCAAAGTAAAAGGTTTCACAAACACAAGCGTTCAATAGTTATTTAACAAACAGGAAATTCACAAATATAACTCAAACTAATTAACAATCAAAGGACGCGGGACCTCTCGCGTATTAAAAATCAAACCGATCTCGCACAGGACAATGGCGACCGTCCGCGACCCAATTCGCACGAGCAATGTGAGAACCCCGAACGCCTGGCGGCGACAATAGGAAACGCCTGCGTTTAGTTTCACCCATTATATTACAAACATCCCCCCGTCCCGGTCTGAGAAGCAGACCGCTAGCTTACTCTACGGGAAGGCGGGCGAGAGAGGTCACACCTCTCCTTAAAATCGAACCGTCGACCAACACCTCAGCCACACGCGGAGTGCCATCTCCGCCAAGAATCAAACGTAATATGCGAGCTCGTCGCCAAAGCAATGAGGGCAAATTTGCCTCTTTTAACAATACTAAATCACCCTCCCTGGGAGGCTCAGTCCTGTCTGTCCACTTCACTCTTTGCTGCAGCAAATGCAAATATTCAAGCGACCAGCGACGCCAAAAGTCCTGGCTCATTTGCTGCAACATTTGAAAACGCGACAACCGATATACGCGTTCGTCTTTCCACGGGTATTCGGGCAGGGCATTCAAAGGCCCTCCCACCAAAAAATGACCAGGGGTGAGAGCTTCCAAGTCATTTGGATCTGGAGATAGCGGACAGAGAGGACGAGAGTTGAGGACCGCCTCAACTTTACAAAACACCGTGGCCAGCTCTTCAAAAGTTAGAGCCGTTTCTCCGATAATGCGGCGGAGGTGGGTCTTTGCGGATTTCACAGCCGCTTCAAAAATCCCTCCCCAATGGGGGCAACTTGGGGGACTAAACTTCCAGGTTATTCCCCTTTGGGCAGCAATTTGACTTAAACTAGTACAATTTTTATCAATAAACACAGAAACATCCTTAAGATAATTTACAGTTCCCTTATAGTTTGTGCCATTATCAGACCTAATAAGGGAAGGTAGACCTCGACGCGAAACAAAGCGATCCAACGCGGCGACGAAGGCCTCCGTAGTCAGAGCTGATACCACCTCCAAATGGACAGCCTTGGTGGCCAAACAAACAAATACACACAAATAGCCCTTCACAATACGGGCATTACGAAAGGGAGAAGCCTTGATCGAAAAGGGGCCGGCAAAATCGGTTCCAACGCCGTCAAACGGTCTCGAAGGTCGGATTCGATCAGCGGGCAAATCACCCATCTGTGGTTGCATCGTGGATGCCTTCAACCTATAACATGCAATACATCGAAACAGAACACTACGGATTGCTCTTCGGGCAGACAAAATCCAAAATTCGCGTTGCAAAATAGCTAGCAAAGCATTGCACCCAGCATGGGCGTTACGAATGTGTCGATCAGACACCAAAAGCTGCACCAAGGGTCCGCCCTTGGGCAACAACAGAGGATGGCGAGTCTCATATGGAAGATCCGCCTTCCGGAGCCTGCCTCCAACCCGAAGAAGCCCATCCGAGTCGATGTACGGGTTCAAACGAGCGACCGCGCCCTTCAACTTAGCGCGTCCGTCGCGCAAAATACGAAAGCTCTGACTCAAACCGTCCGGTCTGCACGACACGGACCCAATGCAACAATGCGCTCCGGCGCTCTTCTGCACCTGCAATCGGCTCCAACCGCTTTGCCTGTGGGTTTCTACAATTATGTATGAAACGCTTAATCCAACTGGTAACACCCAGAAGCTTATCCAAGCTGCTATACCGAGCAAGTAGCCAATCCGGCTCCGACGTCGTCTCAGCGACTACAGCATGTACACGGAGCCCGGTCAAACTCAAAGAAGTAACATCTGTCTGACAGACAGGCCAAGAAGTTTCTGATCCCATCAGCCACTCTGGGCCCCACCAGAGCGGGTGTGACACCAATTCTGGTGCCGTACAACCTCGGGAAGCACAGTCCGCTGGGTTAAGCTCTCCCGGCACATGTCTCCATGTTATATCAATTCCGATATTCTGGATTTGGGAAACCCGATTTCCCACAAAAACCTCCAAGGTATGTGGGGCCGCGCGCAACCATGCAAGCGCGACCTGGCTATCCGACCAGGCGAAGATGTCCCGTATCTCGACCGTGGCCGCCAGCTCACATGCAACGTGATGCAACAATTTAGAGAGAAGGTGAGCTCCACTCAACTCAAGCTTGGGAATAGTCAGCCTAGTCCTGATGGGGGCGACCTTGCTCTTCCCTAGCAAAAGCGAGACATTGACCCGGCCATCGGCGTCAACTGTCCGCATATAGACTAACGCGGCGTAGCCTCGCTCCGACGCGTCACAAAAGCCATGCAGGCTGGCTCGATATTTCCCGGGTGGCAATATTCGACGAGGCAAGGCAATCCGATTGACTTCCTTAATCGATGAAAACAACTCTAGCCAATCATCCAATGGAGAGCCAAACAGCGGCTCGTCCCACGAGACGCCCAAAGTCCAAAGTCTCTGAAGAAGACACTTCGCAGAGAATATTACTGGACTGATCCAACCGCTTGGATCAAACATACGAGCTATTACTGACAACACCGTTCTCTTAGTCCAGACCTTTGGTATTTCCAAGTCCACTTGGAATGTAAAAATATCGGTTAGCGGCTGGTACTGCATGCCCAGCACCGCTATCCTGTTGGGATCATCTACATCCTCAAACAGGTGAGGGTTCTGTTGGTGATCCTCCGGGATCCCTTCTAGAACTCTAGGCTCATTGGACAACCACTTACGTAGCTCGTAGCCACCCGTTTTCAATATTTCAATCAATTCATCCCGCAGTAGGAGGGCCTCCTCAATACTTTGGGCTCCGGTGCACACGTCATCGACATACAAGTCACGTGACAGCACGGAAGCCCCACGGGGAAAGCGGATCCGTTCCCGCTCTGCCAATTCAAGCAATGATCTGATGGCGATATAGGGACTAGATTTCAAACCATACGTGTTTGTATTGAGTTCATACACCGTCACAGGATCCTCAGGGCGCTCACGCCAGAGTATCAACTGGAATCGCCTGTCCTCAGGATGTATGACTGTCTGGCGGAACATCATCCGGATGTCCGCGCCAAAAACCACTTGATGTCTTCTAAAGTTCAAGATGATGTCAATTATGTACCTATGCAATTTGGGACCCGAATGCAAACATAGATTCAACGAAACCCCGTTCGAAGTGGGTGCGGACCCATCAAAGACAGTCCGCAACTTGCCCGTTGAGGCCTTCACCACCGCGTGGTGGGGCAAAAAATAATGCTCAGTTGAGCTCCAATCAACTCGAGCCGGAGACATGTGACCCAAATCCTCGTACTCGCGCATAAATTCAATATATTTATCGCGAAGTACGTGGTCACGCTGCATACGTCGCTCCATGGACAGCAGTCGTTTCTCCGCAAGCGCCCTACTTTGCCCTAGGCTAGGACGAGAGGCAACAAAAGGTAACCTAGTTACAAACCGACCGGAGGGCAACCTCTCCGTGGTCGATCGAAAAAGGGCTTCGCACTCAGCGTGTTCCGGATCCATCCTGGAACTCATAGGTGGCTCCTCCACCTCCCAAAACCTTTGCATGGTCTTGGCCAAGGACGCAGATGCGACGACCGGTGGCTCCTCCACGGTGCTATTATCAAACACAGGGCCCATCAGGGCGAAACCAAAGATAGTAGACACTGCCATCAGTGAAGACGAACCCAGAGCCTTCTGGGTACCCAACAAAATCCAACCCAATACGTCCGAGCCCAGGAGCAAGTCCACTGGGCCGGGATGAAAAACAAAGGGGTCGGCCAAATCCAGACCCGAAACCAAAGACAACACACCCGGCGGTATGTCTGTCGAGGGGTGCCAACCCGCAATGGTATCCATTACCATAGCCGAAGTCGTGATCCTCATTGTGGAGGACTTCAGCGAAGAAAGGTGACAAGTGTCTGGCCCGTCAGACACTTCACTTGTATGCCACCAACTCCAAGAAGTGGCACAGGCGAGTCTTCCACGACTAAACCTAACTGGCGTGCCACTCGAGTGGTAACCAAACTGCTTTGAGCCCCTGAGTCCAACAGAGCTCTCAAATTCAATGGCTTCCCCCCACGACCCCATACGCGGACCACCGCGGTAGGGAGCAGAACCGTCCGCGGCTCTGTCCCAGCAAGGGAGCAAGCTAGTTACGGGCTCCCCCACTCTCTCCAAACCAGGGGCGCGCCACTGACCCGGATAATATGGCGGGCGAGTGCACATCCCCATCTGAGGGGGCAGAACCCGCGGCCCGGCCATACATATGGTACGGCGGGTGGTACTCCAGCCGTGGGTACTCGTGCAGCGGCGGAGAAAACCGCTGCGGCTGCATGTGTTGGGCATTGGTAACCCGCGTGGAGGGGGGTGTCCCCACTCTCACGTCCGATCTAGGGCCCCCGCCCATGGGGGCCCTATCCGGGGCCTGGCCAGCCACATACTGGCCACGACCTTGGGGCGCGTGGTCCCGGTCCGCCAAGACCCGCGCAGGTACGCGACCCCCCTCCCGAGGGGGGGTGCGACGAGCGAAGCCGCGTCCTCCGTCCGATGGTGGAGGGCTTCGCGCAGGAGCGCCCCCGCCCATAGGGGACCCCTGCCTCAACAACCGGGGGCCATCCCCGTTCCGGTTCATGCAGAGCATCACGTGGTGCTGCCCACGGCATGCACTGCATGGTATGGCACTGGGACAGTCACGTGCATAGTGACTGCCCAAACAGTAAAAGTAAAGTTCATGCCGCCTTGCCATGCGGCGCCGATCCTGTACTGGCAGTCTCTGCCAGTCCCTGCATTGCAGCAGGCTGTGGCCCATCCGGCCACATTGCAGGCAGTCCGCGTCCCCCGCGACTGCTGCCGTGTGCGCAACCCGCACACCAGCTCCACGCGGTGGCGGTTGCCGTCCCTGTTGGGGCTTACCTCTCCATGAGGGTTCCAAGGGCCTACGTTCAGGCGCTCTGGATGGCGCTGAGTCCATCATGGTATTCTCAGCGGCCCGTGCCTCAAACTCCAAAAACTTCACCAAGTCAGTGAATGTTGGTAGGGTGGTGCTGTCCCGCTCCGCATTCTCGCGCTCAAACCGCGAGCGGATGTCATTGGGTAATTTGCCCAATACAATGTGCACCAGCAAAAAGGACCATTGGTCCACCGGCAGCCCCAGTGTGCGGAGCGCGTTACAGGCCACTGTAACGGGCGTGAGCAACTGCAGGCGCAACTGTGCCCTGTTGGCCACCTTGGGCAGGGCCATCAACTGTGCGGCGTGCGCATCCGCTAACAAACGTAAGTTTTGGTAGCGGGAGTTCAATAACTCCCAAGCCGTATCGTACTGGTCGTCCTCCACCCGGAGGTGCTGGATGAGCGACCGCGCTTCATCCTCCAGAGTGGAGAGGAGGTAGGCCATCTTCTGGGCCTTCGACAAATCCTGTCGTGCTACGACCAGGGACTCAAACATATTTTTATATGCCACCCACTCCTCCATCCTACCCCCAAAGTGGGACAGCTGAAGGGTGGGGAGCCGACCAGTAACCGCTGGTCCTTCCTGTCTAACAGGGGTGCGAGGGGCTGGTCCGCCAGCCTGTCTCGCCCTTATTGCGGTCGCCGCCTCCGCGATATCATCGTGCAGACTCAGGATCTGGTCCATGTCCGCCATGTGACCTGCGTAGGCCTCCGGGGGCAAGTTCGGCTTCGGTAAGCACCACCATGGCCGCTTCCGCGCTAATCAATCGTGAGTGGAGGTGATCCGCTCTTAGCAGTATGGCGCCCTCCCTGTCCTTCCGGGACAGGAGTCCTCCGGCCGTCACAAACCATCTCAATTCGTTGGCGAGTGTCGCCCTAGCATTGGAGGCCTTCGCCATCGCGTCAAGTCACAAACAAAAAAATAACAAAAGGTAAATAAAAAACAACAAAATCAAACAACTACACGAAGAACCGCGGTAGGTATGAGAATGGCACAAACCCGGAACGCACGGTACAAACCGCAAACAAATACAAAAAAGGTTACAAATATTCTTATACAAACAAACTAAGAAAAATCTAAAAATTTTTACAAACAATTAATTATTTTTTACAAACGAACAAATAGAGGGTAGATAAACTACGCTCTGCTACCAGAAAATGTGCGCAGAGAATCCGGACAAACGAAGTGGCGGGAAGAATTCTGTACCGGAACTTTACCGGGAAAACACCACCGGTAAAAATAAGTACCGGGAAAAAATCTCCACGCGGCACCACGCTTGTCCGACTAGAATCTAACTTAAGCTATACGCAGACTGCTACCACCGTAGCTTATATAGGGAGCTACGGGGCCCTATATACTAACCTAATTTAATAACTACAATTCAAACCACTTACCAAACTGAATCTTCTTAACCTTCGGATCCAACTTCGAGTGTCTTCGGAAGAGGAGGGGGTTGTTCCCTAAATCACCCAACCTACCCCATGAGATCTCAATCCCCAGAAAAAATACCTGATCCGTCTAGCAGTTCCACTCGGCAACAGATTTCGGCGTCCCCAGGCAGCCACGTTTCGCATCTCACAAGAAACAGTCAAAGTAAAAGGTTTCACAAACACAAGCGTTCAATAGTTATTTAACAAACAGGAAATTCACAAATATAACTCAAACTAATTAACAATCAAAGGACGCGGGACCTCTCGCGTATTAAAAATCAAACCGATCTCGCACAGGACAATGGCGACCGTCCGCGACCCAATTCGCACGAGCAATGTGAGAACCCCGAACGCCTGGCGGCGACAATAGGAAACGCCTGCGTTTAGTTTCACCCATTATATTACAAACATTAACCAATTAGAATAATCCACGCGAACACCTGCACTGGCACACAGGTACAGCGTATGCATAACGCAGAGATGAGATCGTTGATGATACTTGCATTTGAGGTGCAATGGGTGAAAATAATATCTATTTTGCCATACACAACTAATAAATTTTTAAAATCCCATCCGAACTAATTTTTTAAAATATTTTACCAATAGGACACAAGCTACAATTTATGTATGTACCTCTCGAGCGAAGACAGGGCGGAGCGCTAGTAAGAAAAAAAATGGAAATTGAAAAAATAACACAAACATGTCAGCTAAACCACGATTTTAGCGCCACCTAGTGAGCGCTGACGTCAACGCTTGCCACACTCGGTAGCGGTGGCGAGGCGTGGTGAGCAGCGGAACGCGATGGTCGCAAGGAATGTGCTTGCTTATGCGCAGCCCCAGATAACTAATATCAAATTAATTCGGTAATTAAATTCAGATAAATATTTAAATAATAATAATATTTATTTATTTCACCTGTAGTTTACAAACATGTCACGACTATAAATCAAGACATAATAATCTAAATAAAAATAAACACTTTCAGAGTTTTTGGTTTTATTTCCCTGCATTTTATGCTATGAATTTTCATAAAGTACATATTGTATTGGATTTCATAAAGTGCCTATTGGGCTAAGTCGCAAACGGTCTCCAAGGTCTCTTACACAAAATTTCCCCCGTAAAAATCATATTTTGTGGAATGTCACTTATGCAAAATATATATATGAAGTAAATTTAAGTACCAACCAACATTATCACATTTAGGGTTTTTGTTTACTGTATGTAAATAAGTTACTTAAAAAAATTATATTGTTCTTATAAAAATCTAAAGTCCCTAATGCGACATTTTGCGAAAGAGACCATTTGCGTTTTTTAGCCGCTATTCGGCGATATCGTAAGGGTTAAAAAACAATTCGTTTAAGATGGTTCATTTATTTTTATTTTTTATAAAATATACACAACAATTTTTATGGCTAGACTGTGCTAGGCTAGACTAGACAGTGCCTATACATATAAGCCATTGCTACACTATAGCTGGGGGGCGTTTAGGTGCATAATGTTAAAAGCACAAAATGATTACCGGTCGCAAAATGGTAAAAGAGCAAAATTTACTATTTTGCTCTTTTAAGCGTACAATGTTTGAAGAGCAAAACAGTAAGAGCGTAGAATGGTAAATATTTCAGTGCTTTAGCTTTCAGCTGCCAGGATTCGACTATATAAATATCATATTGGTGAATTGTGACTCCCTAACAAGTAAAAGTAAGTAATTAGAAAAAAACGTGATCAAGTTTTGAAAAAAAAATTTTTTCAAAATTTAATAATCAACATTTATGTTATCATCATTCATAAAAATAACATAAAAATACTTTGAATGGCCCTAATGACACAGTTAAAAAAATTATTATATACTGTCAAATCACACAGAGTCTAGTCCCAAAGTAAGTTCTAAATACTTATTTTAAGGGATACTGAACCAACGCAAAGATACTATATTTCATAAAAAATACACACACACAAATATATAAACTAGCTTTTTTAAAAATAAAAAAATTGCAAAACTGTTTACGGTTTACTTATATTTTCCTTTGAGGTGTCGAGCCTCTGATGTTATTATAACTGCTGGTTCCAATGTCTGTAACTCGGTCAGTTTAGGATTAACGGTGCAATGCCTGAAATAAATATACTATCTTAAAATCGTGTACATGGAGATTCTGATCTTAAATTTTTGTGTAATATAATAATTTTGCAATCTAAAACATCATACTTTTTAACTAGTCACCACTTTTAAAAGTATGATAAAGCAATTCTATAATAATAATAAAAAGGTACTTACTCAACAGATTCACGAGCCTTCGTTTTGTCGCTTGACGAATCATAATGATTCAATTTGTCACCACCAAAATCTTGGCATCTCTTCTTTGAGCTGAAAAATAAAATATACAACACATTGATTTACATAAACAATATGAAAATGCATGTAAGTTGCACTTTATTCAGGCTATATGCATGCAGGCTCTGTGTACTTTCCATTACTCTACGCTTACGTAGCTGCTACAAGCAAGCTGGGTGAGACAAATTCTATAGCCTTTCCAGATAAACGCCATTTTTGAAATTGGAATGGAATATGATACTCAAACTCACCCAAACATTCCGTCGTGGTGATTTATTTTTCTTTTTTTTGTCATTTCTTTCGCTATTTTCATAGATTTCTTATTTCCCATTTTCACAGCACTGCACAAAAATGCTGATCCCTCAATTTTTCTTTCACAAAAGTACGAAAAAAATTTGTTTAATTCAGAAGAAAGAGCGTCCGGAGACGACGTCACATGTACGCGGGCGGCGGCCGACTGACTCGCAAGAACGAAGCGAGAGCCAAGCGTGGACGCATAGTAATAAGATTGTTTTTTGCATAGCACAATTTTGCTGTTATTTTCAGGAGATTGAAGAGGTTATAATTTTTATGGTATTTCTTAAATATCTTTTGAAATATTAGACAAGAAAAAAAAGTGTTCGATTCAGACTTTATTACAATAGATATATTTGCTATAAATTAAAAAAAATATATATGTTGTCGCTGAAAATTTTAAGAATTCTGACTTGAAAGATTTTTCATAGAGGGGACTTTATGATTTTTTTTAACCAAATATATATATATATTTAAAAAAGTATACGTTTCAGACTCTTTCACATATTGTGTATTATATGCTGTATTAATTTCAAGTTGGTAATTAAACTCTAAGTAGGTAAATTTCGTCATGAAAAATGACAATCATTTACACATTTGGACTACCATCTCGCCTTAACCCGCAATAACTTGGCTCCTCTTGTTGCTATCTCGCTCGGAATCGAATATATCTCATCTACGGATTGTGACGGACCGATATATTCGTTAAAATACCTTTCTACTCCATAAAAAATTTTGCTCGAATTTCGAAAAAAATTTGCTCCGTAACGGTCAATTTTCTCAAACTCAAAATCACTTTGTGACTCCAAGATTTTTTAAAACGTGAAATTTATTGACTCCGATATATATTCACTGACATATATTTACCTAAATTTCGGAACATTATTAGATCCGTAACGAACGCTTTTTTTTAATTCGTTGGCACATTCTGGCTCCGCGCTTTGATCAGAACTTTGTACTTTGATGACTCCTTTTTATATTCAATGATATATTGAATTAGTATGGGATTGCTCTTAAAATGCCAACATTTGTTAATCCGGCTGATTTTATATTCGTAAAGATGGTAACTTATAAGATCCACTTCGTACGCGGGTTAAGGGCGGGGGCTGGTGCGCGGGAGCGGAGAGGGCTGTTTCGTTCCGCGCTACCACAGATTACTTAAAACTATATTAACAACTTTGTGGCGTTACTGTCGCCGATACAGACCGCTCGGCAGTGTTGCCAACTTAGGAACTTTATATCTAGATCCAGCAATTTTTTTATATTGGTCAGCAACAATTTCATGAAACTTGTAGCAATTTTTTTTGGCTACTTTTTCTAGCAACTTTTCATTTCATTAAGTTTTTTTTTAAATACTTACTCAACCAAAGAACATACTGAATGACCCCAGCCATGGACATCTTCCTCTTAAACTAAGATAGATATTTCTAATACCTACTCTCTGTTTTAAAAATATGTTTATTTTTCAACGATACTTACTTATTTTCTTAAAAAAATAAAAATATACTGTTGACTGTTAGAATTTGTCATTTCATTGTATTCTACATACTGTATCACATATTACTGTACATATTTATTAATATGATTTAGTGTACCTATGTATGTAATAATAGTTTATGAACATTATATTTTTGCACCCTCATAGCATTCTCTGTCTCTGTATGACCAAAAGGTAGACTGTTAGATCAAAGCTGTTAGATAATGCTTTTGGCATGAAGTTCGTCTATTCTTTTACTTTTTTTTTCAAATAAAGATAAAAAAATCATTTAGCTAATTCTAGTAGTACAGCTCCTTGTCCTAACAAAAATCGATTTTATGGTCCCATCCGGAAGAAAGCACGAAACTTGGCATGAATATAGCTTTCATATATGTACTTTAATATTGATATAGAAACACTTCGAGAAATGAATGTTTCCCCCCCTTTCCCTCCCTTTTATGTCCCAAATCGTGTTTTTCTATTTTTTTATGAAAACGGTAAGAGCTACACAAAAACTGTCAAAAAAACCAATATGTTCTTTATTAAATTATCTATAACAATGACACCATAATAACACCAGTATGTTGATGGGACTTATAGTTTACAAAATATGCCCATGTTACTAGGACGGTCATGGTAGAATTTCGTATTTAATATCATGGATAGCTTTCGACTTCAGAAATACATTGTAGTGGTCCCACACTTCGTGTAGACATGTTACCATCAACAACAAAGTACCTCTTCCTATTGGGGGGAGGGGGAGGAGTGCATCCCGCGCGCTACAAGCGAAGAACTACTGCCTATTCTGTTTAAACATTATATCGTGTCTGGTATCGTTTTCGTATAAAACAAAAACCAGGCATTCATTTTTGATAATAACTTGGCAGCATTTCATAGAAAAATATCGATACTTTTCCTAAAAAATGAACAAAAAATTCTTAATTTAATTGTCTGTTCAGAGCACGTTTTAAACAAGTAAAAACAAATTATTTATTTATTGAAACTGTTTCTAAGGACTTTCTAGGCAAAACAAATTGACGAGATTTAAGTACGTTCTGAATTTTAAGCCGCACAGGCTTTAAAATTTTTTTTGGAATGTAAGTTCAACTAGAATGTTATCTAAAATGTATATTTTTATGAACTAGAATATACATGCTTACTATTTTACTCAGATTTAGCCAAGCTATGAAATCTTGAAGCGCTTTGAATGTGCTCTGAACAAAAAATTAAATTAAGAATTATTTTTTTACTTTTTAGCAAAAATATCGATATTTTTGTATGAAATGATGCCAAGTTATTATCAAAAATGAATTCATGATGCTTGATTTATATGATAACGATACCAGACACTATATAATGTTTTAACAGAATAGGCAGGAGTTCTTCGCTTGTAGCGCGCGGGGTGCACTCCTCCTCCTAGGAAGAGGTACTTTGTTGATGATGGTAACATGTCTACACGAAGCGTGGGACCACTACAATGTATTTCTAAAGTCGAAAGCTATTCATGATATTAAATACGAAATTCTACCATGACCGTCCTAGTAACATGGGCATATTTTGTAAACTATAAGTTCTATCAACATACAGCCAATGGCGTTATTATAGAGAATTTAATGAAAAACATATTTGTCTTTGACAGTTTTTGCGTAGCTTTTACCGTTTTCATAAAAAATGAGAAAAACCACTATTTGGGACATAAAAGGGGGGGAAACATTTTTATTACTCAAAGTGTTTCTATATCAATATTAAAATAGATATATGAAAGCTACAAATCTACAGATCTAAAATAGTAAAATTATGATTTTACAAAGAATTACATGAATATAGTTATGTAATTGGGAGGAAGGCCTTTGTCCAGCAGTGGACGTCTTTCGGCTGAGAGAAGAGAAGAAGAGAAGTCATGTAAATTGCTTCGTAAAATCATAATTTTATCTGATTAGGTACATGAGTACCTAGAGTATGAACTCTATGGTAATACAGAGTTTCTTTTAGTAACAGTGCTACACACCGTTAATTCAGAGTGCCGATTAGTAACAGACACGTTAGGAAAACCTCAGTTGCAATGTTTAACACTGTTATACATTGATACATTTTATCCCGTTGTGTCTCAGTGTGACAAATCTTGGTATGACTCATCGGGAATAATTATCATCCATTTCCGAGGCCTGGATACCATGTAGCACAATAGTGCTTGCCAACAAGACAAAACAAATGAGCCTAAAATTGACGAGACAAAACTTGCGTGCGCCTAATATTGTGTATCTACTTGCCGTAAGTAGCAATCAGAAGCCAATCACAGTTTGCGACAGGAATGATGTGCTCTGATTGGCTCATTTAAATCGGATCAACATGTGGGTGAAAGCGAAAAAGGTGGAATTGTATAAAACAGGCGTAATTATTATTATTAGTCGCCCTGACACTTATGGCTCCGACCGGAGCCAGTTTTGCAAAGGAAAACAGCAATGGAATCAGAAAATCAAGCCGGATCAACAAATGAAAAAGGATCAACAAAGTGCTGCTCGTATGGCACGATTGAGCCACTAAGTGCCCGTGGGGATATCTATATATATATATATATATATATATATATATATATATATATATATATATATATATATATATATATATATATATATATATATATATATATATATATATATATATATATATATAGATAAACATCCAAGACCCAGGCCAATCTGAAAAAGATCATTTTCCATCTTGACCTGACCGGGGATCGAACCTCCGGTGTGGCAGTCTGGCGTGATAACCGTTAGGCCACGGAGGTCGTCAAATACCTGTGTGTAACTATGGACACATACCTGCTTTAAATTCACAAAGAAAACGGCTGTTCGATTGTATAGAATCACGGCTTTATCCCTTACTGGGTTCGAGTTGGCACAGACAGAGCCAAGAGTCATGAGACTCGAAGGCCACGCTGCCGCTGCCCAGGCTTGGCGTTAGTGGGCTGATTAGTGGACTGGAAGCTGTGGTGGCCAAGTGGTAATGACACCCGCCTGAGGTTAGATAGGACCTGGGTTCAAATCCTACCTGTGTCACATGAGATTGTAGACCAATCTGACTCATGTATGGTAGTTTTCTCATAGACCACCACCTGCTCCCGGTGAAGGAAAACATCGTAAGGAAACCTGCACACTGGCTGACTGTTTAGTTTATTAGTGGCAGAAAGTCATGTCAGATTCCTTTAGGCGACTTGATTAAAATCTGACACCAGTGTTATAATAACACACTCAATAAGAAGAAGAAGTGGAATTGAGATTAAATATCTATGAAAAAGAAATGAAGACTGGAATTGAGATTAAATATCTATGAAAAAGAATAGTGACTAGATATTTTTAATTTTTGAAATGACAACACAAAATCCGTGGAAAGTGATCTGATGAAAAACAATATTGACCCTAAGACGACCCAGAACAGCCAGTTCTGGAGAAAAATGGTTAGGAGAGCCGACCCCAACTAAAATGGGAAGAAGGCCGGTGGAAGAAGAAGAAATGACAACACAAATAAATGAGTGATGATGAGTGTAGAGGAAGCAAGAGAGATCTATAAAGATCGTAGCAAGTGGAAATCGCTAGTCTCTGCCTACCCCCACGGGAAACAGCGTGATAATTTGTATATAGGCGTGTACGTATGTCATCTCTCAGCCCAAAGACGTCCACTGCTGGACAAAGGCCTCCCCCAAGGATTTTATGCATGGGAGGTTTTGCCGTAATCGCCACGCTTGGCAGGCGGGTTGGCGATCGCAGTGTGATGGCATAGTACGCGGAAAGATGCTGCTGCCCATCCTCCGGTGTTTTAAATCCCTTAGTCGCCTCTTACGACACCCATGGGAAGAGATGGGTTGGTGCTATTCTAGGGCCACACCACAGGCCAGACGTACGTATGTAAATAAATGAAATATTTTGTTTTGGGTTTGTCCATTTACATAGTTATACTACAGGTCCTACTGTTAGTTATATGACATGACAAAGGAGTCCAATTTGTTTTACTGCTCAATATAACTTATTCGATTCGACAAAAAAATCACATTTCGTAAATAAAACATTTCGTTGATTCAACTGTAAGTTGTTAGAAAAGTAAGTAATAAAATTTTATTTATTTAATATATAATTAGTCAATTATAATAAGCGGATATAATTTTATGATTTCTATAAGTCAACATTCAGTCCGAAAGAAGCCAAAAGAAAGTGGCTAAGAAGCCAGTTAGCTGCGTCTTGAGTAATATCATAGATTCCTCTATAGTAATAAAATTTTCCCTGTGTTACTAAAGCAGGTTAAAATATAGTAAACTCCATTTATTCTTACCAGTCCTATCATGTAAACAATCTTACCATGTCTTTTTATGATTTTACAACAATATAAATTAAAATAGCCTTTTTAGGAAATTACATTCGCCGTTAATAAATGTTTTACTTTAGAATGTTTAGGTTTGAACTAATATTTGATTTATTTTCAACAAAATTCAACAAAAAGTACTGTGAAGATTGTTTACATAATAGGACTGGTAAGAATAAATGGATTTTAGATATTAGACGCTAGCGTAGCTATCGCAGCTTTTGTCGTCGCCTTCGCCCGCATGAATTTAATTTTTCACTCTTTAAGGGGTGCAATTTCCCAAATTCCATTACAAAGTAAAAGTCAATTGTTTTTATTTAAATTGGCTTAAAAATAGCACTTTTAAATTATTGTTTACTAATAAACTAGATTAGATAGTTGACGTCAGAAAATTACTTAAAGCTTAGGGTTACTACCGCCTCCAAGGCGCAAGCGGCGCAACAAACTGCACTGCTGCATTTTCTTCAAAGACTTTACAAAACATGTGTCTTATAATTAAGGAATTATGTGCGTTAGTACATAACATCTCGATGGGAACTATCTATTGAATTGTAATAAGTAATGTCAAAATTCAATAGAATTATAAATTACGCTATAAAGAACCTCTCAGCAAAATTTCATCTTCCTATGTTCAGCTGTTTCGTCTCTGCTTTTATATACCAATCAGTCAGCATCCAATTTTTCATAAAACATTTCTATAGTTTTCTCTATCAGAAAAAATATTTCTTCCGGGCAGTATGTTCATATAACGCAAACTTGGATTCCATAAAATATTTTATGTTCGATACTGAAATTCCTCCGTTGACAAGGCAAATCACATTTTGCAAATTAATTTAATAAGGAAGCCGATTGCAGCTGTCAATCAAAATTATGTCGTAGAAAGAGATGCCGCTATAGAAGAGACAGAGACTGTTATTTAGAAGTTTAATCAAAACAATCCATTTCAATTAGTAATTTCAGCTTGGTTTTAGTGGTTAGGAGGTACGTTATTCTCTAGATGCGGCAAAGAGTATTGCCATACGTCCCGTATATACGAGGCTGACCTGTATTACTCATCATCATCATCACATATTTAAGAACTATGTTCTTGTCGAATGAATTAGGTGAATGGAAGTAGAGGTCCAGGAAGACCGAGAAAGAGTTATGTAAGCCAACTTAAAGAGAAGGCAGGCGTCGTGTCGTATCAAGATCTTAAACGTAAAGCCGAGAACAGAGAAGTATGGCGTATACTCCACCGACAAGAGCACGGCTCTTAATAAGAAGAAGTTCTTGTCGGTGGAGCATCCTCCATTTGCATCTATCATCTGCCATCGATTTAACCTCCCTATACGACACAACCCTTGCCTTCTCTTTTATTTGGTCTATAAATGCCCTTCTTAGCTTTCCTTTTCCTCTCCCAGCTTCTACTTTTCCTTCAATCAGGTATTCCATAAAGTTGTCGTGTCGTATAAGGTGGCCAAACATTTTTCCTCGTCTTGTCTCTATCGATCGCAGTAACGTTCTTATCTCTTTAACCATATCCAATACTTCCTCATTTGTCTTCTTATCTATCCAGCTGATTCTTTCCATACGCCTCCAACACCACATTTCATAGGCTTCCAAACGCATTCGATCCTGTATTACTACATGGCCAGTATTTTTTCGTAGTTATCAGTAAATTATCTAGAAATTATGGTAACTCTATGCATAGAACAATATAGTTTTGAAGTGGTGGTGGTCGAGTACTTACATGATGATCTCACCCCGCGCCCCGCGGCCGGTCTAGTCGCTTACCGTGTCATTCAGCCTTTTAAAAATAATTAATAATACTTCCAAGTTGAAATACATGTTTACATCAGTATTAAACGTTTTCTATCATACCGATCGCCTAAAACATACATAAATCAAGAAAAAGTGATAGTGATTTGTGCAATAAGACGAAAGAAATATTCACGGATAAACAGTGAGTCAGATTGAATACCACATTAATATTGAAATTACCCACAAGCACGCTT
The DNA here is from genome assembly GCA_018467065.1 of Ephestia elutella. NCBI lineage: Eukaryota > Metazoa > Arthropoda > Insecta > Lepidoptera > Pyralidae > Ephestia > Ephestia elutella. The sequence continues at coordinate 4,198,747 of CM031591.1, read as the reverse complement.
ATAAACACTGACGCATCTCACTCAAATCACTTAATAGCATTCGCAATTTTCATCAGTTGAAATTAAAGTTTGACGGCTCAGCGGTAGTACGACTGTCTTCAACTACACGAAGCGCGAGTTCGATTCCCCCGCTGGGAACATTTATATTTAGCAACAACACAAGATGAATTTTTTCAAAAACGTTACGATGAGACGTCCTCGATCGGAATCAAATTCAGAAATAAATACTGAGGACAGTAGTTCATCGAATAATACGCTAGATGGCACTGCTAGTAGCTTACCTAATACTTCTGTTGATGAAACAACGAAATAATAAGTGAATTAAAAATAAAGTTGACAGACTAACAGCGGAATTAGAAACATCAAACACAGTAGTTCATAATTTAACACAAGAAAATAACACACTTAAAAACAATTACAAGAATTAAAACAACAACTTCAGAGTACAGTCACACAGTCACAAAGCAATAACAATGACCAATTAAGTTCAACTAAAACTAAAAAGAAAGATACCAAAGTTAACAAAAGTACAGGTACACATAAAGGACAATGTTCCCCTAGTACTAGCACAGTTCACTCACCACACAAAAATGAACTGAAAACTTCACAAATCGAAGATTTACAAGCACAAAGGTCAAGCACTCCAAAAACAAGAAAAACACACAGGAATAAGCTATGTCTTATAAGTAGTAATAAAACATGCCACATGTTGAATCATATGCAACATTCTTTTTCTGATGAATATGAGACATGTCATCACTTAAAACCAAAATGCGACATTAAAGAGATGCTAAAAGGTATTGACAATAATAAACTAAAAACTACACAATGAGTGACTTTTTGTGTAATATTCATTGGGCCGGAAGACTTTTTATTTACGAAAACTACTTTGATCTTGTTGAACATATTCGAGGAATACTTAAGAAACTAAATCACACAAACATAATAATATGCCTACCAACATTTCGGTGCAATAATCATTCTGATATGTTTAACTGGAGGATTGAAAATTTTAACAACCTGTTATACATGGATAACAAAACTTTTGAATATGCATATACTTGATTCTAATCTACCTTTGACTTATGACTTTGAAATGTTTGATAATAGACGTGGAATTGTAAATAATTGGGGAATGAAAAACATATTTATGTTTCTGAATGTTACTATAACTGAAATAAGTCAAACTAATGCCACAAATATGCATCACAGTGTGAACTCTTCACCACAGTTTTTTCGATCATAAGAACACTGCTAACAACCAAAACCACTGCATAAATATATTACATCAAAACATCGCAGGTTTAGTCAGCAAGTCAAATCAACTTACAATACACTCTGGATAACTTATTGCAGTCTGAAAATACTCCAATAGATGTCATTTGTATAACAGAGCATTTCATTTTATCTGGACAAGAGGATCTTCTTGATCTCCCTAACTACCATTTGGCGGCCCATTTCTCAAGAAAAAGCAGTAAAAGAGGTGGAGCGTGTATACTGACAAAAGTTGGAGTTCCTTTCCGTGAATTGGTCGACATACCTAAACACTCTGTTACTGGAGTAATAGAATGCTGTGGAATTGAACTGATTTATCATGACTGTATCATTGTATGTGTATATAGATCCTCAGTATCAAAAAACTATTCCCTATTTTATGAAAAATTAGAACTAGTGTTAACCTCTGTTTGTAAAAAATCACCTAAAAAAATAATCTTATGTGGTGATTTTAATATTGACATTCTTAAAAAAACTAACTTAGCACTAGAATTTGAAAATTTTTTATTGGGATTTAACTTAAAACTACAAGTCAAACAAGTAACCAGAACAGCTAGCAAAACGTGTATTGACAATTTCGCTCATAATTTTAAACGAGGTTGCAAGTCTAAAGTTATTGAACTTGCTCTCTGACCACACAGCTCAAATTCTAACATTTCCAGTTAAAAACACACAATTGGTAAACTCGTGGAAAACTAAAAACGTGATCTGTCAGTGGAAAATATATCTAAGTTTAAATCATATTTGCAAAGTTTGTCCTTTTCGGAAATATATAATACCGAAGATCCCAACATAGCTTATAATAGTTTCTTTGAATATTTTTCTCTCTTATACGATCTATGTTTCCCTTTATAAAGTTGTTAATAATAAATCAAATAAAAAATAAATGGATATCTAAAGGTGTAAAACTATGTAGCAAAAAACAACGTTCACTTTTATGGAAATATCGTCATTCACCAACTAGAAGCAATAAGAATAATTTTAAGGAATATAGTAAAAAATATAAACAAATTATTAAACTGACTCAAAAGGCACAAAATACTCATTTCATTAAATCATCTGTAAATAAAATGAAAGCTACATGGCAAGTTATAAATGGCTCCAATAAAACACATAAGGGTCATATTTCAAAAATAACTTATAACAATAGTGAAATAACTGATCCAGCAGAAATAGCCGAAGCATTCAATAACTACTTCACTGATATTGTAAAGACTCATCCAAAAGCCAGTACTTCATCTAATATAAACTTCAGTCCTAATACCCTATTTATGCCACCTGTAACAACGCAAGATGTCATCAGTATAATAAAATCATTAAAAAATACCAATAGTGTAGGACATGACAAAATATCTACAAAAGTAGTAAAATATGTGGCAGATGAACTGGCTCCACACCTCAGTCACATTATGAATCTTAGCATATCTAGTGGTGTATTTCCAGATCAATTAAAAATAAATATAATAAAACCCTTATTTAAAAAAGGAAATAAAGAAGATGTCTCATGTTTTCGACCATTAGCGTTGCCGTCTGTTTTTTGCAAGATATTTGAGAAATATTTACATGACATATTATATAATTTCCTTTGAAAAGTACAATATCTTATGTGAAGAACAAAAAGGGTTTAGAAAGAATAAAAACATAAACATGGCAATATATGACTTCCTTAATAAAATACTTAACAGCATAAATGACAAAGCACCTATCTCGACCCTATTCACTGACATGACAAAAGCGTTCGATCATGTGAACCATGAAAAGCTTCTAAATAAACTCGACGCTTACGGAATAAGAGGTAATGTTTTAAATTTTACTAAAATCATATTTTAGTAACAGAACACAGTTTACAGAAATAACAAATATATGCCCCAAAACCAACAATGAAATAAAATATCGATCTACAGATAGAGTAGTTAAACATGGTGTGCCTCAGGGAAGTGTGCTGGGCCCATTACTGTTTATCATTTATATAAATGATCTCCCGAGAGTGACTAAACAATCTATGATTTTGTTTGCAGATGACAGCACAATAGTTATTAAACCTGACATTTTAAATAATTTTGAAAACGATATAAATTTGACATTACAAAATATAATTAATTGGTTTGAGAATAATAATCTAACAATAAATTTGACAAAACAAACGTTATGCACTTTTACAATAAAAAGTTACCTTACATAAATATTCATTATCAAGATACAGATATAGATACTGTAGACCAGACAAAATTTTTAGGACTAAAAATTGATAACAATCTTTCATGGAGGCCTCATTCAGAAGAGTTAGTCAAAAAATTAAATAAACTTGCGTATGCGTTATATAATTTACGTAAAATTGTCAATCGTAACACTGTAATGACTGCCTACCACGGTCTTGTAGCATCTATATTACGTTACGGCATAATATTCTGGGGTAATACTACTGAAAGAGAAGTCATATTTAAAGCTCAAAAAGGTGCTTACGAGCAATATGTGGACTTAAAACTAGGGATAGCTGTGTTGAATACTTTAAGACCCTAAATATACTAACTGTCCCTTCTCTATACATTTATGAAATGGCTGTTTTTGTAAAGAGTAACCCTAAATTATTTCCGATGTTGTCAGATTCACGTAGAAGGAACAGATTGCGACCACAATATTTATATAATGTTGTGACACTCAAATGCAATTTAGCGCAAGTTCGCAAAAGTGTTATTGGAATGGCTCCTAAGATATATAATAAATTGCCTAATGAATATAAAATGCTGAATTTGAAAATGTTTAAACATAAGTTATACTCGTTTCTAGTTAAAAAATGTTATTACTGTATTAATGACTTTTTAAATGACACATTTTAATTTTTTTTTTTTTTTTGACATTTGTTTTATAATTATTTGATTAACTTTTCATTTATTTTAATTTATATATGATTCCTACTATGATTGTTATGACAACTTTTATTTAAATATGATTTAATTTGACATGTCTGAATTAATTAAATTATAAGGTACCTATATATTTGTATGCTGTATTGTAACGGCAAAACATAGTGGTTCAAAATTTTTATTTTATCTACCAAGTGCATGTACCTATGTTTAACAAATAAATGATTTCTTTCTTTCTTTCTTTCTACAATGCCGATTGTTGCCGATGCCGAAAATTTGTTGCGCCGCCGCCGCCTCTTCTCCACTTGCGCTTTGGAGGCGGGTGGTAACCTTAGCTTTAAGTAATTTTATGACGTCAACTAACTAAAAAACAAGAATGGGACGATTTATAATTTTAATTTTAATTAATTTAATAAGTGCTATTTTTAAGCCTATATAAATAAAAATAATTGACTTTGACTTTGACTTTGCCGTATGTTCGAATCCTACTCATACCACATGAGTTTTTATACCAACACCGCTTCAACAGGTTTAAGAAGACTGTTAGGTAGGACAATACCTATATAAGAAGTTTGGTAGCGCAGTAGTTCGCGCGCTCAGCCTGCGATAGGGAGGTTAAGCAACATTTGTAATGGTCGGTCACGAGATGGGTGACCAAAAATTCCTGCGTGTTTCGGAAGCCGTTGGTCCCAGCTGTATTCGCAGACCGTACCAATTGCTTGCGCGTGTTGTGCGTTATGGCCATTCTCCTTTTTCTTCCTTTGGATGAAGGAACTAAGTGCCCCAATAGTGGGCTTATTAAAATGGCTAATGATGATGATTAGGACATAAGTTAAGTAAGATGATCGTAAATATAAAATAACTAGCTTTTGCCCGCGGCTTCGCCCGCGTGAATTTCCCACAGGAACCGTACCCTGCAGGTGGACCCTATGTCCTTCTCAGTACTTCTAATTATGTGTATGCGAAATTGATTCAGAGTGAAAAGATAACAAACATACAAACTTTCGCATTTATAATATTAGTTGCGATTTTCGTCGTCCGAAAGACACGAAATTGCTCAATTCGTAAACAAATGATTAACTTTCCAAAATGATTTAAACCCTCATTAAGTAAACATAATCAGTATTTTAATATTTAACGATGCCATATCAATAACAACTTCACAATGAAACTCCACAATTGATGCAAATGAATCGAGTTTGACGTAATGTCTTTCATTAGTACGACATTATTGAATTTGACCTCCGTTTTGTATTTATTTGAGTAAATTTTGAAACGGAAATTAACTTTTGGATCTATTGTTTTGAACAGCTTAGAAAGGTACTCCTTTACAGAGGGACATTGTTCTACAATTTAAGACATGTCTCATCTTATAGTTGTATATACATACAATACATACACATTGACATGAGTCTCGTATACAATTTCATATGACACGAGATTTCGAACCTGGGACTTCGGCGTCTCTAACTACTTTACCACTAACGTTTGACTTATAGGCTTACATGGTAAAAAAAATATGCTAAATGTAAAAAAAGAAAGTAAAAGAGAGGTAGCGGTGAAATCAGAAATAAATTAATAATAAAAAAACTGAAAAAAGCTTTTATTGTTACTATTAACAAACCCTTTCATTTGATACCCATATTGTAGAAATGCATTACAAATAACTATTCCGCCATCTTGGATGATCCGATATATTGGATTTAGAATGACGTCACATACCATATCATGGATTGTCATCCAAACTAAACGTATGTACAAAATTTAGTTCTAAGATTCCACTCGAACGAACATATTACATACATATACATACATTGCAAGTTTCAATAAAAATATTGACTTTGACTTTGACTTTGCAAGTTAAATAAAAGCTTTTAAAAATGAAAACAACTCCACTGACAAGAACCATGTATGTAAGTCACATGGAGAGAAACCTGACCCTCTGAGATTAGGACTCGGTGAGATACGGGGTCAGGGCCCTACTTTTGAAAGTGTGACATATCGCCGAAAACGAATAGACTATTATGTCACACTCGTCCTATTATATCACTAAAAACAAGCAAGTTTATTACTAAAAGATGTATTTTTGAAATCACTCGTCTTACAATGTTGCCAGTGATATGAAAATAATGCGAGAAACAATCTCTGCTCCATTCTACGCAATGAAAACCGAATCGTAAAAAAATGTTCGTAAATTTTTAATAAAGATGAAGTAAGCGTTAAATACATGCTTAAGTGTCGCTTCTTTTCGCGTTAGTGTATTTTTTCTTTGCTATTATGTCGCACTCGTCCTATTGACGCGGATTGATTGAAGCGGTGGTGGCCGAGTGGTAGGGCGCCGCCTGTGGATGCAAAAGGTTCCAGGTTCGAATCCTACCCGTGCTACGTTGTATACCAATCTGACTCATGTACCTATGTTAGTTTACATCGACCACCACTTGCTTCCGGTGAAGGAAAACATCGCGAGGAAACCTGCACTCTGGTTGATGTGATGATAATTCGACTGGTGTGTGAAATGGAGAAGCCAATGGCAAACCACTCCATTAAAACTGCCAAGATAGTCGTTGTGTGTGTTTCATTCCATATAATGACCACGACCCTCAGTCATGAGGAAATACAACTAAAGAGAAAAGCGTTAAACGGAACGCAAAAATGAAAATTCTAATAGATTACATCTATATCCGTATCCGGTTGTCATTGTCATTCAAGATTTTGACGTAAAAAACGTTCGAGTACTAAAACCATCGATAAAATACTTATTAATATTTTGTCGATGCTAAAACATACGAAAACGAATGGTCTAGTGAGACCACTCTATAGGTATTGAATGAAAAATCATTCGGCTCACGTGTTTTTGGTGAGTCACACTTTCAAAAATAGGAGCCCATGTTTCTTTGTATCTGACTGTTCTATGATAAGATGTACCAAAACGCATATTAAGTTTTGAAATAATGTTATTCATTCAATTCATCATCTATTCAAATTACAAGCGACGAATTAATTAAAACAGTCGTAACACAAATGGACACAAAAAGAAGTGTCAAGAACATCAAATTAACTTTACGGCTAGTTTTTATTACAGCTGTTGGTCGTAAAAAGGTCGTATAACGCCTACCAGTTTTATTGGACCCCTGAAAGAAACATTCTACAACGTAGTTGCAATTTTTGGTAGGATTTTCTACGGTCCCTTTGGGATTTTTGGAATTTTGGTATGCGGTATGTTCTCTGTATGATGAATAAACCAAACAGAATTAATAAGTAGGGTGCACAAATATTATGACTGAGTTTTTCCTGTTATAAAGCCTTTTTTATTTTTTTCTGAGAAGCGAACATTTTTAATTTTTACATTTATTTCCATGCGGTCTGGGAGCGAAGAATAATCATAGAATATGCCAGCTGTTTCTCTTCCCGTGCAGATTGTTAAAGTCAATCGAGGGAAAGGGTTTGAAACTGGGGATTCTTCCACTCATAGGCGTTAGGCTAGCAACATGTCACTATAATATATCTGAATATCCATTCTATTAGTAGGCCCACTATTTTGCTAATCCTGGTGAAGGCCATGAGTCTTGGCACTGTCTACCCCGTAAAGGATAAAGACGTGATTCTATGTATGTACATTTAATTTATCCAGAAATAAAAAAGTAGAAGTAAATTATTTATCAACGACTGTAGATATAGCCGGTACCACAGATAATATAATCTCCGGTACCAACGGCCGGAGCATAGTGGAGCTCAAGAAAATACATTTTTGGTCACCCATCCCGTGACCGAGCATTACCAAAGTTTCTTAACCACCACTAGCGCAGGCCAAGCCCGCGACTACTGCGCTACGGAGCTCCTTGCCTGCACTTTCCAAAAGCAAGCTTTAATTCAAAGCTAACATACATTTAAATTGTTTCGTGTAAAGTTCATAATTCGTCTTATTTCTTCCAAAACAATGCCGAGTAAGGGCAAACATTAAGTTGCCCTTCAGTCGTCAAACTTAGCCCCGTTTGCGAAATAACTTAGCTAACCGAGGCCTTATTTTTATTTGTCTTCGGAACTTTTACAAATTAGCTGACTTGGACTTAAATTCGTTGAATAATCTTCTGAAATATTTATTTGTTTTAATTTTGGCTATTCGCTTTTTAGTCAAGAAGTGGGAGATTCTCAAATGCTTGTCATATACAGTGGGCAATAGAAAAGTATACCTCACGAATGATACCTAGAAAAATAAAATGTAGTAAACTTTTCTATGTGGCCCACTGTACTTTTCCGAACTTACGAAAACATGTCAAAACCATAGTTATAATTTTTTTTAAATTAATTTTTTTTTTCTTTGTCTATGGTCAAGACCATTGATAGTACTTATAATAATTCTGTGCCATTGATCTACATATGTTTTTATAAGTCAAAGAAGCATACCAACAAATAATTTAAAGTTTCTGTTACCTCTTAAAGCCCTAGCTTCGCCTCGCTGTTTTCTTTTTTTGGGAAATTCTGGATAAAAAATGTTATTTCAGGTTTTATTCCGTATTAAAGATCTCATCAAATACAGAATAAAGAAGTGACCATAGACGATGTGACAGATATACCTACATCTACACAAAATTACTTTGTTTTTCATTATTAATAATATATACTTATCAGCTTAATTAAATTACTGTAGATAACATTTACAAGGGAATGAGCGTCAAAACAGAAGGGCAGACCTGCCGTTAAATAAATTGCGTCATTTGACATAAAGACCAGTCAAAGTTTACCTTCACGAGAGCCATTGTTCTCGTGAAGGTAATTTCTGCCGACCGCGCGATGCGGGCGATATCGTGGTAATTAGGGAATGCAAATCCGTTCTGTTTTTAAATCCGGATTTTTAAGAACGGATTTTTGATCCAATCCGGTTTATCCGGATTTTACGGATTTTTCATAAAAAAAGCAAATCTAATCATATACCTAATAAAACTGTAACTGGTTTGTGTCAGTACATAGAATTAAGCGGTTTTCACAGTTGTACTGTTGAAAGTTAACTTAAAACGTATAAATTTCATCTTGTACGTCACTTAGACCCAGAGATATTAACGATAGTAAATTCCGCGCGGACGAATTTCGCGGGCACAAGCTAGTGTTAAATAAAATACTTATACACTCGATCTTTTTTATCATAGTTTATTTTACTAACATAGTGATTGAAAATTTAGGGACTAAGAATATTGTTCTTATTTCTAACTTGTGAATCAGATACTTCCAAGGAACGCTTAGTATAATGTTTATTATCGCATTGTGATTTCAGTTCCGTAATGAGGGAGGGATTACAGAAGCAAAATAAGGATGCATATATGAAAAACCTTCCAGTATTCAGAACCCCAGAACTTCTGAGCTATAATTATAAATATGAATAAAAATTTAACAGAAAATGCTCGATATGAGCTATTAGAAATTATTAGGAAACAAATATAAATTGAATTATATAAACTTATGACAAAATAATTATTTATTTTAACAACACTTAATTATTGTTTGGATGATTGTTACGCAATCACGCAAAAACGACTGAACGGATTTGGCTCGAAAGCTAGTAACCTAATGAGCTAACACTGAAACATAACAGTTTTTGAGATCAGCGCTAAAAAACTTTGCAGCTTCATAACATTATTATAAGTACACTAGCTTTCGCTCGCCACTTCGTCTGCGTTAACTCGTTTCTTTTCCTGCCACAGGAGCTTGACATTTTTCCGAGATTAAAAGTATTATGTTAATCCTGGTAATGAACTATCTATGTTCAAAATTTTATGCAAATCTGTTCAGCCGTTTTTGCATGATTGAGTAACAAATATCCAAACATACAAACTTTCAGATTTATAATATTAGTATATAAGTAAACCAGCTTTCGCCCGCAACTTTGTCTGCTACCTACTACTAACTCGTTTTTTTTATCTCTCTTTCTTAGCACGTGCCGCTTGCGATCTGAGATCGGGGAACATATCACAGAAAACCCTACCGCGTGCCAGATCGCACCTACCGCTTGCGATATGAAGTCGGGGAGCATAGAGCAGAAAGCCCTTCCGCGTATCAGATCGCACTAATCTTTTATACTTTTTTGGGTTCTGAGTAGAGGAAGCATTGTTTATTACGAATTTTCAAATATTATACCGAAAACCATATCTGAATCCAGATCGTTCGTAGCTCCGAATAGCGGAATGGTTTACGGCAACTTTTTGTGAATTCTTGCTTGTAAACCCTCCCGCAGCTCAGATTTTCCGAAGTTCTGAATACTGTAAGGGTTTACATATACGCTGCGCGTTAGGCATCGTAATCTAAGGAAACGGATTGTATGCGCTCGGGCGCGCGGGCAGTTTAACGATGTACCCCCGATTTTTTTTTTGATTCAGAAAATCCGGATTTCATTTTGGAATCCGGATTTGGAAGTCGAGTGAAAATGTGCGAAAATCCGAATGTTTCGGTTTACGGATTATCCGGATTGCATTCCCTAGTGGTAATGTCGATACAATTAAATGTCACTTTGATAACATGAACTTTAATTTGTAAATTATGCTGAACTAAAGGATAATATATAGGTATATAAGAAATTTATATATTACTATCTTTCACTCGCGGCTTCGCCCGCGTGAATTTCCCACGGGAACCGTGCTTTTTCCCGGGATGAAAGGTAGCCTATGTCCTTCTCCGTACTTCCAGCTATGTATATGCGAAATTTCAGCAAGATTGGTTTAGTAGATAAAGCGTGAAGAGGTAACAAACAAACAAACAAACCAACAAACAAACTCACTATCGCATTTATAATATTAGTTAGGATTAGGTAGGATTAATATTTTTTATTATACTTGCGTATCTAAAGAATAATATTATTTTACTAAAGTTTTATTTTTGACACAAACTTCTGTAGTTGCAACGATCTTGGTGCATAAAAATTTAATGTCTGTGCGGTTAACCATCGAGGGATAGTAAAACATATTCCTCGCATTATTTATTTAACCTACCTATCTTCCTCAATATTCACTACAATGTAGAAGTCACAAAAATGGTCAAATTTCTGCCATTAGAAAGTAAACATTCATCAGACCATTTTTAGTTACTCCGACATGTCAAAAATAGTCATCCACTTATGCCCGTGCGACATAAAACTATATTTTTTCAACAGAGCGTAACAAACAAACAAATTGATTCCATTTCCGATAAAAACAGAGCGATAAACCTTTTACAGTTTCATGTTTATTATGGACCAGGCGTTCTGCCGTTTGTAACTTTTCAATGTTGCAAGATATGTGTTTACTTAAATATGGCTTACTTGAGCTTAAACAAGTTTTGATTAAAAAAAATAACCTATCTATATAATAGGATAGTTAGGGGAAGAGGGAGACCAAAGTAGAGATGATTGGACTATGTGAGGGACGATATGAAGGAGTTGGGAGTGGATATTAGTATGACTGGAAAGAGAGACATGTGGAAGGATAAGACATATTGCGCCGACCCCAGATGATGGGATAAGGTAAGGAGTATGATGAATAGTTTTTGACCGATACGACATTTGAACCTTCAAAAATCGAGTCTATGTCTTCTTGAAAGGCCGGCAACACTCTTGTAATACCCCTGGTGTTGCAGTTGTCCATGGGCAGCGGTGATCGCTTTCCATTAGGTCACCCGCTTGCTCTTTTGCAACCCTATGTTACAAAAGACCAAAAAAAAATCTGCTGTTCCATGGCGTTGTGTTGATTGAAGTGTTCTGTACTATTTTACAATACCTTACTTACTTACTTCTGCGGCGCAGCGACCCGTAGTGGATCTCGGCCTCCGATATGAGATGACGCCATTTTTTGCGGTCTTACACCAGCTCTCGCCAGTTTTCCGCTCTGAGGCTTTGTAGGTCTTTTAGTACCTCATCGCTCCAGGGGTACCTAGGGCGCCCGACTGGTCGACGGCCCCTCGGTCGGCCCTCGTATGCTCTTTTGACGGCTCAATCTTCTTCTATTCTCTCCACATGTCCGATCCAGCGGGGTCTGGCTGCTTTGACCTCTCCGATGATGTTTGGTTCGGACACTAGATCTTCAATTTCAAGGTTCTTCCTAGCTCTCCACTTTTCAGATCAGGATTT